>CAUYSK010007451.1:0-114959 GCA_963575035.1 Avahi laniger | reverse complement strand
GGGCAAAGGACATGAACAGAAACTTTTCAAAAGAAGACAGAATAATGGCCAAAAAACATATGAAAAAATGCTCAACATCTCTAATCATCAGGGAAATGCAAATGAAAACCACAATGAGATATCACTTATCTCCAGTGAGATTGGCCTTTATCAAAAAGTCCCAAAACAATAAATATTGACGTGGATGTGGAGAGATAGGAACACTCATGCACTGTTGGTGGGACTGCAAACTAGTGCAACCTCTGTGGAAAGCAATATGGAGATATCTTACAGAGATACAAGTAGAAGTACCATTTGATCCAGCAATCCCATTACTGGACATCTACCCCCCAAAAAAATGATACTGTATAAGAAAGACACCTGCACCTGAATGTTTATAGCAGCACAATTCACAATTGCAAAGATGTGGAAACAACCCAAGTGTCCATCAATACATGAGTGGATTAATAAAATGTGGTATATGTATACCATGGAGTTCTATTCAGCTTTAAGAAACAATGGTGATATAGCACCTCTTGTATTCTCCTGGAAAGAGCTGGAACATATTCTACTAAATGAAGTATCCCAAGAATGGAAAAATAAGTACCACATGTACTCACCATCAAATTGGTTTTAACTGATCAACACATAAGAATAACATTTATTGGATGTTGGGCAGGGGGGAGGGGATAGGGGACGGGTATATGCATACACACAGAGTGCGATGCGCACCATCTGGGGGATGGACACGCTTGAAGCTCGGACTTGGGGGGGTGCAAGGGTGACATACGTAACCTAAACATCTGTACCCCTATAATATGCTGAAATAAAAAAAAGAAAAGAGAAAAAAACTTTTAATAATTAAAAAAAAGGATTAGAAAGAGTGGGGAAATCAGAGAAAAGAATCTTTCAAATTAAGCATAAGGGCCTCTAGATTTTAAATACTGCCATGGAAGAATTCATGCTGTCCAAAGACTGTAGTTCTTCTATCATATAATTTAAAAATTATAATCTTGAATCCTCAGCTAAAATAAGTGTTAGTGGCATGGAGAATGGATTGAGGAGGAAGCAGTTTTATAACTTTAGGTCACAGCTAAAATCTAATATGGCAAGCATTGGAAAGCACAACTTCTTTTACTTTTAAGGTGCTTCAATTTGTTATTCCTGATTAAGGACTGTCTGGATTGGCTCTCTTTGTCAGTAAAAATTATCCCCAGCGCTATCTCATTACTGGGAAATGCTCACATGAGATAAGAATCCCTTTTTTTCCCATGCATGATGGGCATTTCAGCTTTGACTTTGCAGGGGGAGTGGGAAGGGGGACTACTAAACTCTATGGTCTACATTGCTCACATACTACACCTTCAGTAACATATCTCAGAAGCCACAAGTGAATTGAGTCATAGACAAAGGAATTTTTAAAGAAAAAAATGTAGCTTAAACATAATTTACCTCATCTGCCAAGGACATCATCATTTCTTAATCATTGCCTGAGCTACATTTTGCATAGTGATTAAATTCGGACTAACTAAAAGTTTCACTATTTCAAGACTGCATATTAAGGAATTATTCTCTTAAGTAAAAGGTTATGAAAAATCTCCATAACCACTGGCATAGGGGAAAAACAGTGGCAGTTTACCTTGAAAATTTTCACTGATGGTGAATTTTCTTATCACAATGTCTACTAGAACCTTGTTACTCAATGTGTGCTTTGCAGATCATCAGCTCGGGCAACGCCTGGGAAATTATTAGAAATGCAGACTGTCAAGACCCTCCCCAGACCCAGTGAATCAGAATCTGTATTTCAACAAGACCCTCGGGGATGTATGTCAACATTTGAGATGACCAAAGCACACTCTGGTAGTTACTGAAACCCTGACCTCTCACCTAACTGAGGAGGATTATATTTTCCAATGGTAGCAATGCCTTCAAAAATGCATCCCATGGCACAGAATTTTTTAATTTAATCCAAGGGTTACATGGGCTAATTTTTAACTTAAATATCAAAGAAGATGTAGTATCTTGATAGGTGATGTTATTATTTGAAAATGTGTAATTAAAATTCTTATAGGAACAACTTCCTAAATGAAAAAAATTTCCTCCCTCTCTGATCTTCCCTCATATCAACACATCTCATTTTTTTTTTGAGACAAAGTCTCACTTTGTTGCGCAGGCTAGAGTGCCATAGCGTGAGCCTAGCTCACAGCAACCTCAAACCCCTGGGCTCAAGAGATCTTCCAGCCTCCCAGGTAGCTGGGACTATAGTTGTGTGCCACCACGCCCCTCTAATTTTTTTCTATTTTTAGTTGCCTGGATAGTTTTTTCCTATTTTTTAGTTGAGATGGGGTCTCGCTCTTGCTCAGGCTGGTCTTGAACTCCTGACCTCAAGTAATCCTCCAGCCTTGGCCTCCCAGAGTGCTAGGATTACAGACATGAGCCACGGTCCCCAGCCTAACACAACTATATTCTATATGTAATGCTAGATTTCTTCTCTAAATAAAGCTTAAGCTGTCCCCTTCTCCAGAAGACACAGGACATCTCATTTAGGAGCTGAGAGGTTTAAATAAATTGCTTCTCCTTTCACAGATCTCTAATGTACAGTGTTTAGAATAATTAACCTAATTTACATTGCACTTATAAACAACCCATAACACCTTTTAAACATTCCATAGAAAAGTTAACTGAAGATTTTTGGAATGAATGTTTCTTCTTTTTTTCTCCTTTATTTGATATCCCTGCATATGTAAAATATGCTACAGCAATGTAGCTCTATAAGGGATAATTTCCTGTACAGCCTGGGCGTCCTTATAATCCCTCCTTTGTTTTAGTAAACACTTACTGGTTATCTACTGTATACCATGAATGAGAATACAAAGGCTAAATCTCCATCCTAGAGTTCTCACAATCTCTTGTGGAAGAAGGTCAAAGACACCAACCATTACAATGCCATATTATAAATGCTATGATACTGTTGGTAATACATGATGGCTAATTCAGTTTTGGGAATCAGAGACTGATTCATAAAAGAGGTGACTGCTTTTGGCATCTTGTTAGTGTCTGATTTATGATACAAATATGCACAAATGTTGGCTTGTGCTTTCAGAGAAAGTGGTTGAATGAATCTTTAAGTAGAGCCAAGCCTAATATTGGCAGGTTTGATTAGACTGAACTCTGTCCAAAACTTAACTTTATGGACAGGATTAGAATAAAATAACCTCTGCTAATATGATAAAACAAAAGTAAATGGTCTCCTAAATGAATCGGAATGATTAACATTTTAATATTCATCCTGCACCCTGAACAGTTATAATATTTGCTGCAGAAGAGATGGGGGGGCATTAAAGGGTAATCATAATGATAATAGCTGACATGTACAGTTTACAAAGTGCTTTCATAGTCATTATCTCATTTAATTTTCACAACAACCCCATGAGGTAAGCGTTATTTGTATTTCCTAGTGGAAAAAATTGTCAAAGTAGGCAGCAGAGCCTGGAAAAGAAACCAGGTCTTTAAAACTCCAAGATTAATATTCTTTCTACTCGAACCATAATTTTCAAACCTCCATGGATGTCTCTCTTCACTCCGGAGACTATAAAGAACTTTCTCCCCGGTGTGGGCGTCCTTGATTGGCAAAGGTTTCTAAAACTCTGAGGGTGAAAAGTGGGCTTTTTCTCTAAAACAGAAACTGTTATCTGACCTACCATGCCTAGTCCTCCTTCTGTATTCTTTGTTTCAGGGTGACCAGCACAATATAATCATTCAAAGTGGGCGTCAAAGGCTGAGTGGAATTGAAAATTACCTCTAGGTTTTTAATTTGAGCATTTGTGGATGATGAAGCCATTAAGGAAGAGAAAGAATACACATGGGGTTGGATTTTGGGAACTAGGCTAGCTTTAAGGATGGGCCTAGGGCTGAGAAACTATTAATAGAATGATTCACAGACTAAGCTTCAATGTTGTGACTTAGGGGAACTTGGGACAGTTTAGGTAGTGTCTATCATCAGTAAAAGATTGTACATATCAGAGAGTAGCTCTCCTGGAACTGAAAGCCTTGGGTTATGGTTGGTATTGTTCATCTTGATTGGAGGAAGACCTGACCAGTACCTGGAATATAAGCACAGTAGGAAGGATTGGTAAGGGCCAGGGAGGGTGGCATCTTTGCAATTAACACTCTCGTCAATGTAAGTGGACTGAAATGCAAATCATAAAACCAAGGCAGAGACCCAGTTAAGTGGCCTTGACTAATATAGCAAGGTCAAGGACAATGCTTCAGCCCAGTGACATGTAGGAATACTATTTTTCAGGCAGGACCTAGTGTTTGAAATAGAGAGTTTCTCTCAGATATGCCAGACTTATGATAGAATGACTTGTTTTTAATGTTTTTAACTTTAGGCAAAAGTTTTTGAAACGTTGCTCACATTATTTAACAAATTGACTGCCACGCTAGAAAAAAGTATTTTTCCTTGGTGCCACGGTGTTTTATTACAAAAATGGAATAAAAACTTCAAAAAACAGAATGATCCTTTCTAATTTAATTAAAAATGTGTTTTTTTTATTGTTTTCTGTGTGTGAGTTACATGCAACTTAAAAAATAGTTCATGTGGCTCCCAAGGTAAAGAGATGCGTGAGTTACATATGCTTCATGAGGCTCTGGGTTCAAAACTAGCATGAGTTAAATACAACTCACATGGCAGTTAATGCGTTAAGGACTGGCTCAAGAATCAGCAAGTCTGAGTCTATAGGTTTGAGCAAGGCTGGGAAAAGTGTAATTTGTTCTATCTGATATAAATGGATTATCACACATGTTAAAAATAAATATTCATATCATATATTGAATCACTAGAAGTATAGTCCATTGGCAAAAATCAAATTAATCATATTTAATATAAAATTATATGAATAATACCCCTCAAAAGATTCCCATGTCCTAATATCTGGAACTTGTGAATATGTTATCGTACATGACAAAAGGGACTTTGCAGATGTGACTAAGGTTAGGGAACTTGAGATAGGGAAATTATACAGGATTATCTAGGAGGGCCCAATCTAATCACATGAGTTTTTAAAATTGGAGTCCCTTTCCTGGCTATAGTCAGAAAGAAGGAGGGAAGCAGGAGAATGATTCAATACCCCATTGCTGGTTCTGAGATGCAGGGAGCTATGTTTAGGGACCGAGTTCTGCCAAGAACCATAATGAGTAATGAAACGAATCTTCCACTAGATCCTCCAGAAAGGAACACAACCCGCAAATGCCTTCATTTTAGCCTGGTTAGATTCATGTTGGACTTCTGGCCTGCAGAACGGTAAGATAATAAATTTGTGTTGTTTTAAGACACTATGTTTGTGGTAATTTTTTTATGGCAGCAATATAAAGCTATAAGTCTTGCTATCTGATTTGGAGATTTGTAGAGTATAAGCCCCTCATAGGCAAGGATTTCTATCTGTTTTGTTCTGTGATATATATCAAGCATTTATAACAGTGTCTAGGAAATAGTAGATGCTCATAAATATTAGTTGAATTAATTTATTTATTGGTTATTCCATCAAAAAATATTTACTGAGTGCCTATGCATATGTGGTTCTATGATAGATGTTGCATGAGGATGTATAGATAGACATTTTTTCATAAAATGTGAGTCAAGAAGCTTGGATAGATCTTGAGTAAGAATAGGGGTCAGAAAACTATAGGTTGCAGGCCAAATCTGGCCCACTGCTTATTTTTGTAAATAAAGGTTTATGGAAACACAGCCATGCTCATTAATTTACATATTATCTCTGGCTACTTTCTTGTTAGAACGGTAGAATTGAGTAGTTGTACAGTTGTGACAGAGATCATTTGACCCACAAAGCCAAAAATGTCTGCTATCTGGTCCTTTACCAAAAAAACCATGTCAACCCTGAGTTAGAATCCTGTCTTCTTGGGTTGCTAGCTACGTACTTCAGGCAAAGTGTATGACCTCTTTAATCTTCTATTTTCTCTTCTATAAAATTGACATAGTAGTATTTTTCTGATAGGGTGGTTGTGAGAATTGAATGTTGAATGAGAATTAAATGATGGCTTCAAGCACTCAAAGGAAGAATTCAATAAATGGGAGTTGTTCTGATTTTTTTAGACTGTTTTTCAGAGTAGTTTTAGGTTCACAACAAAATTGAAAGAAAGGTGCAGAGATATCCCAGAAACTCTCTGCTCCACACACACATAGTCTTCCTACTTATGATCATCCCTCACCAGAGTGACACATTTATTCTAGCTGATCAACCTATACTGATACATCGTTGTCACCAGAGTCCATAGTTTACATTGGTGTTGTACATTCTATGGGTTTGGACAAAAGTATAATGATGTATATCTACCATTATTGTATCATGCAGAGTATTTTCACTGCCCTGCAATTCCTCTGTACTCCAATTATTCATCCCTCCCTCTCCCCTAACATCTGGAAACAATTGATCTTTTTACTGTTTCCATGGCTTTGCCTTTTCTATAAAGTCATATAGTTGGAATAATATAATGTGTAACCTTTTTATATTGGCTTCTTTCACTTAGTAATATTAATTTATGTTTCATTCATATCTTTTCATGACTTGATAACTCATTTATTTTTGACATTGAATAGTATTCCATTGTCTGGATGTATCACAGTTTATTTCACCTACTAAAGGACATCATAGTTGCTTCCAAGTTTTGGCAATTGTGAATAAAGCTGCTATAACCATCTGTAGGTTTTTGTGTGGATATAAATTTTCAACACATTTGGGTAAATATCAAGGAGGTGATTGCTGGATTGTGTAAGGTTATGTTTAGTTTTGTAAGAAACCACCAACCTCTCTTTCAAAGTGGCTGTTCAATTTTGCATTTCCACCAGCAATAAACAAGATTTCCTGTGCTCCACATGCTCACCAGCATTTACTGTTCTCACTGTACTGGATTTTGGCCATCCTAATAGTTGTACAGTGGTATCTCATTGTTGTTTTAATTTACATTTCTCTGATGAAATATGATGTGGAGCATCTTTTCAACATCATACTATAAATCCTAGCTAATGCAATAAGACAAGAAAAGGAAATAAAAAGTATATAGATTGTGAAGAAAGAAATAAAACTGTCCTTGTTTGCAAATGACATGATTGGCATCGTAAAAAATCTGAAAGAATTGACAAAAAAAAAATCGTGGAACTAATAAACAATTCTAGCAAGGTTGAAGGATATAAGATTAATATCAAAAAATTAATTGATTTCCTATATACCAACAATGGACAAGTGAAATTTGAAATTTAAAAACACAATATCATTTACTTTAGCACCTCCCAAAATGAAATACTTATGTATAGATCTAACAAAATATATACAAAGATCTATATGAGGCAAACTACAAAACTCTGATGAAAGAAATCATCTTTTTTCATATGCTTATTGACTTCTCTCTAGCTATAGAAGTCCTAAATAGCATCTTCTTCCACTATAAGGCTATTTCTTTTACAGGGAAAATCTGTTGTTTAGTCTAGCCACCTTCATCAATTATCTTAGCTAGATCCTCTGGATAACTTGCTGCAGCTTCTGCATAAGCACTTGCTGTTTCACCTTGCACTTTTATGTTATGGGGATGGCTTCTTTCTTTAAACTATTCCTTTTTGCTGACAATATGATCTTATATCTAGAAAACACCAAATGCTCCACCAAGAGACTCCTGGAATTGATAAATAAATTCAGCAAAGTTGCAGGTTACAAAATCAATGTACACAAATCAGTAGCATTCCTATACACCAATAATAGCTAAGCTGAGAGTCAAATCAAAGATTCAATACCATTTACAATAGCCACATAGAAAATAAAATACCTAGGAATATACTTTACCAAGGAGGTGAAAGATCTCTACAAAGGGTACTAAGAAACACTGAAGAAAGAAATCACAGATGACACAAACAAATGGAAAAGCATATCATGCTCATGGATCAGTGGAATAAACATTGTTAAAAAGTCCATACTATCCAAAGTTACTTACAGATTCAATGCAATCCCCATCAAAATACCAATGTCATCTTTCACAGATCTAGAAAAAAAAATGCTACACTTCATTTGGAACCAGAAAAGAGCCCAAATATCCAAAGCAATCTTAAGCAAAAAGAACAAATCTGGAGGCATCACGTTACTAGACTTCAAACTATACTACAAGGTTATCATAACCAAAACAGCATGGTATTGACTCAAAAATAGAGATATAGACCAATAGAACAGAGCAGAAAATCCTGATGTAAAACCATCCATGTACAGCTAACTGATCTTTAACAAAGCAGACAACAATATACACTGGGGAAGAGAAGCCCTATTTATTAAATGGTGTTGAGAAAATTGAACAGCCACGTGCAGAAGAATGAAACAGGATCCATAATTCTCACCACTCACAAAAATTAATTTAAGATGGATAAATGACTTAAAAGTAAGTCATGAAACCATAAGGATTCTAGAAGAAAATGTTGGAAAAACTCTTCTAGAACTAGGCCTACGCAAAGAATTTATGAAAAAGACCCCAATGGCAATCATAACAACAGTAAAAATAAATAAATGGCATTTGGTTAAATTAAAAAGCTTCTGCACAGATAAGGAAATAATCAACAGAACAGATAGACAAGGTACAGAATGGGAGAAAATATTCACAAACTATACATCCAATAAAGGGCTAATAACCTGAATCTACAAAGAACTCAAGCAAATCAGCAAGAAATAAACAACCCCATTAAAAAGTGAGCAAAATATATGAACAGAAGCTTTTCAAAAGAAGATAGACAAATGGCTAATAAACATATGAAAAAATGCCCAGCGAAACTAATCATCAGGGAAATGCAAATTAAAACCACAGTGAGATATCACCTTATGCCAGTTAGAATGGCTCTGAAAAACAATAAAAACAAAAAAATCCAAAAACAGTAGATGGTGGCATGGATGCAGAGAGAAACACTTATACACGATGGGACTGCAAATTAGTACAACCTTTATGGAAAATAGTACAAAGATTCCTCAGAGAACTAAAAGTACACCTGCCCTTTGATCCAGCAATCCCACTACTGGGCATTTACCCAAAAGAAAAGAGGTCATTTTATCAAAAAGACATCTGCAAGTGAATGTTTATAGCAGCACAATTCACAATTGCAAAGATGCAGAATCAACCCAAGTGCCCATCAATTCATGAGTGGATTAACAAATTGTGGTATATGTATATCATGGAATACTACTCAGCCATAAAAAGGATGAATTAATACCTTTTGCAACAATTTGGGTGGAACTGGAGATCATTATCCTAAGTGAAGTATCTCAAGAATGGAAAAACAATCACCACGTGTACTTGCTATTAAATTGGCACTAACCGATGAGCACACATGTTCACAGAGAGAAGTAAAACTCAGTGGAAATCAAGTAGAGGGTAGGTGAGAGGCGGGGATGGGCAAAAACCTACCTAACGGGTACAATGAACCCTCTTTGGGTGATGGGCACACTTATAGTCCTGACTCAGACATTACAAAAGTGATTCGTGTAACCACAAACATTTGTATACCCATAATATTTTGAAATAAAAAAAAGATAAAAAAACAAGTAGAAAGTTTTTGTTTTACCTTCACCTATTCTTTCTTCAGTGCTTTTTTCTTTATGTAAATATCAGTTTCTGACCTATATTAATAACTTTCTTTCTTTCTAAAGAACTTTTAACATTCCTTGCAAAAAAGACCTCTTGGTAACAAAATACTTCCATTTTTGTTTGTTTGAGAAAATCTTTATTTCTTCTTCATTTTTAAAGGATGATTTTGTAGACTACAGAATTCTAGGTTGGTGGGGTTTTTTCTCTCAGCAGTATTTCACTATGCTTTCTTTTTGCTTGCCTGGTTTCTGAATAGAATTCATATGTAATTCTTATCTTTGTTTCTCTGTATGTAAGATGTTTTTCCCCTCTGACTTTTGTCAGGATTTTTTTTTATCTTTGATTTTCTGTAGTTTGAAAATGATATGCCTAGGTGTATTTTTTTGACATTTATTCTGCTTGGTATTCTCTGAACTTTTTGGATATGTGGTTTTGTGTCCGAAATTAATTTGTGGAAAATTCTCAGTCATTATTGTGTCAAATGTTTTTTCTGTTCCTTTGTCTTTTTCTTCTTTTTCTGGCATTCTCATTATGTGTATATTATACCTTTTGTAGTTGTCCTGCAATTCTTAGATACTGTTGTCTGGTTTTTTATTCAGTCTCTGTTCTCTTTGTTTTTCCCTTTTGGTGGTTTCTACTGACATAGTCTGAAGCTCAGTGATTCCACAGCTCTCTACAGTCTACTAATAAGCCCATCAAAAGCATTCTTTATTTCTGTTACAATGTTTTTGATGTTTAGCATTTATTTTTGGTTCTTTCTTAGGATTTTCATCTCTTCATTTACATTGCCTGTATGATTTTGCATGCTGTCTACTTTATCCATTAAAGCCTTTAGCATACTGATTTTATGATTAATGTATTAAATTTCCTGTTTGATAATTCCACCATCCCTACCATGTTCGATGTTTGCTTTTTCTCATCAAACTGTTTTTCTGCCTTTTGTATCCCTTGTATTTTTTTTTTGTTGATAGCCAGACATTATGGCCCAGATAAAAAGAACTGTTGTAAATAGGGCTTTAGTAATGCTGTCGTAAAGCATGGGAGAGGAAGCATTCTATAGTCTTGTGGTTAGGTCTCAGGTTTGTAGTGAGCCTGTGCCTCTGCACTGTGAACTTCACAAGTGTTTCTCAGTTTTTTCTCCTCTCTTAGGTGGGACAGGATGGTTAGAGTGGACTGGAGTGGAATATTTCCATTCTCCCATGTGGAAGGCTAGAAATGGCCGGAGTTGTGTATTTCCCTTCTCCAGCATAACACCCCAATAGGTTAGGCTCTGGTTAACTAGTTTCTTCTAAGGGCAGAACCTTTTTAAAAAATAGAGTGTTCTGCCATATTTCAAAATGTTTCCTTTTACCATTCACCAGCCAGAAGGATGAAGGAATTTTTCTCTGATATTTTCTGTGAGAAACTGGTTGAACTCTTGGAGGTAAACTCACAATGTCTATTGGCGCCCCCTATTAGTGGAGCTTTAAAACTCTCAGAGTTGTCCATGCCTAGCCTACAGCAACTCATCAATCACAGTCCAGATGTTCTTATACCATCTCTGGTTCCCACAGAGGTTTCTGCTCTGGCATGTTGTGATTCTCTGTATCCACCTATTTGTGTCTCCAATTTTGGGGGTAGCAGTTTGCCCTGTGACCTACCTTCTCTTATGGACCTAAGAAGAACTGGAAATTGGAAGTCCCCATAACAATAAGTCATTTTTTAAAATTGACTCTACTATTTTCCTGCTGCTGCTATCACCACTGTTACAGTAGTCAAGTTTAATAAGAAAGACGTGTCTATGATAGGTGTTCTGGAAAATTATATATACCATAATTACTAATAAAACTGAGATCTACTTTTCTTCTTTGGATGTATTATGATCCAGTACCTACTGTTTATTGCAGCTGGTTTTATCTGTATCTATTATCCCATCCTGATAAATAGCAGTAGAGATCTTTACATTCTCATTCTGAGCTAATTTTTAATTTCTCATTATTCAAAGCAACTTTGAAAAGTTATAATTTATATCATTTTGCAGAAGATTTTCATCACATTTACTGCTGATCCTTGAAATTTCTGTGTGTGGGTTAGTGGCTAGAGTTGTGTAAATGTGGTAGATTGTGTTTTCAAAGATGGCCATAACTATATCTTCTATTCCACATACTCTTTTGTAATGTGATTTTGCCACTCCTCTATCAAAAAGTGGAGTCTGTTTTTCTCCCCTTGAATCTGGCCCATTCCTGTGACCTCTTTGGAATGGAATATAGCTCAAGTGATATTGTATAACATCAAAGGATAAGACTTAGGAGATCTGTAGCTTACTCATTCACTTTTGGCGATGGTCATTCCCAGAATCCATCTACTTTGTTGTGAAGAAGCCAAAGTAGCTATGTGGAGAATCTTATCTGGAGGAGAACCAAAGCCCCCAGCTGACAGTCTGGATCAATAACCATCCAGTAGCCAGCCATGTGAGTGCAGTTGTTTTGAACTTTACAGATATTCCTGTATCTCAGCCAACACCATATGAGGCAGAAGGAACACCTGGTCAGTTCACAGAATTATGGAAAATAAGAAATGATTTTATAAGCCACTCAATTTTGGGATGCTTGCTGGGCTGCAATAGATAACTGAAATACTAAGTTCATGTGACAAGTTATTTATTTTTTAAGATTTCTAACTGCCCATAGGAATCTATGACAATGGAGTTTTGTAATGTCAGATGAGGCCTAGCAATACAGATTTTAAGCCATCATTTGGAATCATCTTTGAAAGTTTCAAGATCTCCCTGAAGAGAAGTTAAGGGCAAAGAGGGATGAGGAGCAATAAGCAGGTTTCCAGTCAGAGATCTGATACTTGAGGAGGCATCATTTAGACAATACACTGAATAAAAGTAAAATTTCCTTATCTTGATGTTAAGTCTCCATAATTTAGCAGAGTATTGCTTTTTCATCTTGGCATCCTTAAAACTAGCCTTTTGCTTTCTTATCACCTTTGCTTCCCTAGTGTGGTTTCTCCTTCTTGGAAGGCTCTTGATGAATATTTACTTATTTTATGAAGGCCAGCTCAAATACCACCTCTTCCAGAAAGACATCCATGATTCTCTCAGCCAAAACTTCTATATATGCCTGAATATGAGATGATATCCAAATTCATGAACAGATGGAATAAAAAATATTGGCCAACTAGAATATACAAATTGTAGGGAGGTAGGTTTGTTGAATATCTACTGACAATATCAACTGTATTAATGGAGTTACACATACATATTTAAAATCATGTTTATAAAACATTATTTTAGAAATATTGCTTTGTTCTATTTTCACATTTTTGAAATAATATTATTCAAACTTTGCACCTATGCCTTCAGCATCATTGTCTTCATGATCATTGAAGTCACTTTTTTTGGTCTTCCAACATGGTTTTCCAAAAGATAACATCTTTTCTTCTACCTATGTTGTTCAAGATATATCATTTCTTATAATGCTGCTACTAGAAGTTTTAACCTGAGCTGCAAAAACTCCATATCTGTGTGATTAGAAAAATGTTTTATTTCTTTATTTTCTATTTCCTTTAGGCATATATTAGTGATTTCCACAAATTAACCATGTATTATTATTTGCAAATGTAAGGCCATATGCCCCAGAATTAATTACCAAATCTAGGTAACATGTGTTTTCCTCCTAAAAAACCTGATTATTTTAGCTGAAATTGATTAATATTGATCTAAAACAGGTGTTTCTAACCCTAGCTGCAGCCTGGAATCACCTGAAGAGCATTAAAAACTACAAGTGGGGCACCCTGGGCTCCATCTCCAGTATTCTAATTTAATTAATCTGGGACAAAGCCTTGAAATTTTAGTTTTTGAAATCTTCCCAGATGACTCTAATGTGCAAAAAGAGTTGAGAACCACTGTTCTAAAACGAGTATTGGTAGAGCAGTGTTTTGTTTCTCAAAATGAGGTTCTCAGACCAGTAGCCTGAGCATCACTTCAGTATTTGTTATAAATGTGAATGCTTAGGCCTCACTCTAGACCTACTGAATCAGAAACTCTTTCAGTGGGGCTCAGTAATCTGTGTCTTAATAAATCATCGTGGTGATTCTGATGTACACCGAAGTTGGAGACCCACTGGTTTAGGCTAATATAATTTTCTCAAATAGTAGTTTGTTGTTCAAAGTATATTTATTGATAAAACATGTACTATGAAAAAATTTATAAAGAATGTAATATAAGGGAGGGGTAATTTGGGGAGAAAAGACTTGCCTTATATTCAAGCATTATAGTAAGTAACGTCTCCTCTGAATTCCTATATTGCTTTAAATGTATATCTTTTAGGTGTTGACCTAATTTCACATTGCAATACAGTTACTTGCTTAATTTTTTTTTCTCCAAAGCAAGGATAAAGTATTCTGGAAGGATCCAGGGTCAAGCAACAGTATAAAGTATAGGGACCATGAGCAGATCCACAAACCACAGGTTGACATATTAAGTGGTAGTGATCAGAGGACCTAAAAACAGAGTTATTTTCTCAGCCTCCCTCTGTCCTGAGGTTTAGTTTTTCTTTTATGTTTCCTCTGGCATCTTCCTTTTTCCCTCATTTCCATGAATATAGTGGAGAAAGATAAGGCAGTATGCTAATTATTTCATGGTTAGTTCCAAGCAATGGGAAGCGGGTTGGCCAAATGATTCCACTACAAGGCAAGGCCAGCTCTGTGCATCTTCAAAGGGCAAGCAAGTGTTCTCTACCCAGAGGTTCCCACTAATTCTGGGGCCCTATGGATAGATACATACACAATACAAATGTTTTTGCTCTATTTGTTGTACAGCATAGTGCCTGTAGTTAACAATAAGGTACTGTGTACCTAAAACCTATTAGCAGGGTAAATCTCGTGTTGTATTCCTACTCTCCCCGCACATACACAAGAAAACTTCTTGAGGTGATGGATATATTTATTACCTGGATTGTCATGATGGTAACATGAATGTATACATACGTACAAACTCACCAAATTGTATATGTTAATTATGTACAGTTTTTGTATAATAATTGTACCTGGAAAAATTATACCTTAACAATTATATTAATGGCTGATAAAAATAGATTTTAGGAGGGTACCATTCACCATGATGGCTTGGGACTCAAGTAGAGGTAAGGGAGACCTGTAAAGCATAAATCTCCTTTTTAGTGATAATTTTAAGATTCAGTTACACAAGACTTCTTCAGTTGTACAGATAAAAATACAATGTTTTAATGTTACCTCAAGGCTTTAATTTAGGAATTGTAAAACTTTGGTTTTCACACTGGAGAAGGAATCAGTAATAACTTTAAAATACTCTTGAGTTTCCCTCTGCTCATTTATCTCCCAGATCTATACTTCATGTTTTCTTTCAGTGATATCCTTTTACTTCTAATAATTGACTTCTGAGATTAATAAATTCTTGAAAGCATAGAAAAAATGAAAATTTGCCTCCCTGGGAACAGGGGCAAATATTTTTTTAAGAGAGAGAAATGAAAAGATGCAGTTATTGTTTTTAAAGCCAGTGGCAGATTGTGCTGGCAATAAAGGAGAATTTGTGAGATGCTTTGTGGAATTCAAAGTTCTGCCTTTGCTTTCTCTGTCACACTTAGAGAGCCTATTCATCTGTCCTTTCAACACCAACGGTATTTTTATATATGTGGAAAACACAACCAAAAAACCTCAAGCCCTTAATTGCTATTGAAACAAGCTGTAGGAAAAATACAAGACTGATGATGTATACCCTGAGCATTCATTGCTCTGTAACAATATTAGAAGAGAACAGACACCTTGAGATGGCACCAATTTTGAACATCTTTCCCTGGGGAATGCACTCAAGAATAATCCCATGAGTTTGCATAAGATATAAATTGAATTTCTTAAAAACGGTAATGGGAATCTAGAAAGTAGTTTCCTGCTATGTATCACCCAACATACTTGCTCAACACCAGCCTTATCTGCTTCTGTCTGCTTTCCATTGCCCCCAAGATGGGAATGCTAAAGACTACATTACTCAGATTCCCTTGAAGCTGGTGTTGTTCATGCGATCTAGCTTTTTCCAAGGGGATATATCAACACTGGAAATTGGGAAAGCAGAAGCAAACACCATGTGGCATGGCCCAGCAGCTCTTTTAATAGGCAAGGTGGTGGAAACATTTGGTTCTTCTGAGGCATGTGTGAAGATGCTGCTGTGTCCAGTCCTAGACTGATACCCATAGTGTATCAAGGAGAGAGAAGCTGCAAAAATAGCTTCTGGGGTTTTCCAAAGAACACTTCTGCACTGAGATTGGAATTTCTCATGGCTGCGTGGCTGCTGGGTATGTATCATCTAAGCTCATTTTCTTGGCCATTCGCAAACTTTTTAAGACCTCTGATCTCTACAAGTTAGAAGGAAAATTTAAAATCTAGGACAACTTTCAGATACTAAGAGGGGAAGAGACATTGTTAACATGAGTATAAGGATTTTGAAAAGAATAAAGTAGCATTCTCCATGCTTCTCTACATCACCATAAACTCCCCCACACTCTTGCCTTTCTATAGTTCTTTACTTATCCTTGGCCAGTGCTTATGTCTTGTGTTCACATGATTTTTGAAGTCCTGTGAGCTGAGATGGCATCCAGGCTCCATATCTTATGTGACCTTTGGCTAGTCACCATTCTTCTCTGAACTCACATTGAAAAACTACATCTTTTCTATTCATATCAATATACAATCATGTTGTTTCTATTAAATAAGCTAAACTAAATAGGTATCTTAATTTATTTGAGTTGCCCCACTTTGCCATCAAAACAAAGCTAACTTAAGCATCTCACACATGGACACACACACACACACACACACACACACAAAAGCCTTTCTATGTCAGGTTCCTTTGTTCCTTGAGGCTGACAAAAACCATGTTTAGAACCTCCATCTCACAAGCACTTACAAGTAGGGTTGACCCCAGTCGCCTCATGATCTCCATCATTGGGTTTCAGGAGGGGCCAGTGTCACCCAGAGCAATGATGTTTAGAAGGCAGGCTACTAAAAAGGGACCTAAGAAGGAATGATAAGAAGACTAGTGGAGACCCAGGGAACTTAACAGAGCCAGGGTATGTGTGTGTATATATGTGTTTATGTGTGTGCACATGTATACATGTAGGAGATAGTTGTGAATTTGTTTTGATGAAAAATCAGGGCAGCTCCAATACATTAAGATTCACACTTGTTTAAAACTGATTCATTGTGTATGAATTGTACATGAATACGAATGAGGAAGGTGTAGTTTTACAATGTCAAAATAGAACGAACATTTCTTTAAATAAACAGATCATTATTTATTCCAAAATTGTTGACAAAAGGAAAAGAAAGGTTTTATTTTATTGCCAGTGATTTTAAAACAGAGTTGAAATATACCTGAGAAGAGATGAAGATCTGCAACATGTTGCTGGAGAGGCAGCCACTTACAAAAACTATTTTGGCTGCAAAGGGAGATTTCTCATCAGTCTGGATTTTTAAAGGGCATTCTCAAAAGAAAGATGGATTACAGAAGAAACAATAAGCAGAATTACCCAATTCTTATGTTAGGTTTATGTTTTATTTTGAGGAGAATGACACCAAAAACATAAAGAGTACAATAAACATGATTAAAAGGGAAGTAAATACTGAGATATGTAAGGAGTCAGGCATGCCTACCTGCTTTAAATGAATATGTCTTCAGAACTAGGTGAATTATCTACAAGAGTAAGGAAAAATTGTTTGCATATGATAAAAATATATAAAATATTCCTGAGAATTTTGGAAAAATATGTCCAACAGTCTCCAGCCACAGAATACACCTGCTATCAAGGACTGTAACACTAATATTTGCTTGTTGAAATTACAAAATAGGCTGTTAATAGATCGCAACTGAATGCTTAGAAAACAGTGATTACTAGGAGATAGCATAGGTTCACTAAGAATAAGTTAGGCCAAACGAATCTTGTTTTACTTCTTAGTTTGAGTTTTAGATGGAAAGATAAAAGAAAATCCCATGGGTATAATGTACTTTGATTTAATTCATATATTTCACAGAAATATTTTATAGAATCTACATAAGGAAAAATGGAGAAATGTGGACTGGATGATATTCGGTTAAATAGATTTATAGTTTGTCAAACAACTTCAGCTTCTTCTCTCACCCCACATATAGTCCTTCCTTCAAAACAAATAAAATGTAGAATATCTCTGCCCTTGGTCTTGTCCTACTCAACATTTTAATGGTATGTATAATGACACAGAAGGCATACTTATCAAATTTGCAGATGACATAAAGGTTGGAGCAATAGCTAATACATTGAGTAACTGAATCTTAATTCAAAACAATCCTGACAGGCTGGAACTCTGGCCAAAGCTAATAAGATGAAATTTAATAGTTATAAATGTTAAATCCTGTATTTAGGTTCAGGAAAAAAATCAACTGCACAAATGCTAGATGAGAGAAAATTTGACTTAGAAGCCATTTCTATGAAAAAAATGCCAGTTTTTTTTTTCAGACTACAAATGCTATATGCGCCTCCAACTTCCACTGGTGAAGGCTATTCCTTGAAATAGTATTTGTCACATTCCTTCTGTGCCAAAACATTAATTATCTTATTTAACTCTTAACACAACTCTCCAAGACAGTTATATTTATCTCTACTTTATAGATAAGAAAACCAATGAAGTTGTCCACTTGTATGCTGTTATTATAAATGGTAGAGCTTCAATTCAAATTAGGCTTTCTTATTTCCAGGTTCAGCATTCCAGTATAGCTTTGCTATTCAAAGTATGGCTCATAGGCCAGCAGCTTATTATCAATAGAAATGTAGACTCTCAGGCCTCACCTTAGACCGTGTGAATCAGAATTTGCATTTTAAGAAAAGTTTTATCTCATTGTCAGTGATTTTAAAGCAGAGTTGAAACATAACTGAGAAGAAAAAGACAGGGATCCTGAGGGGAGTGTCTCAATAGTAAAATTTGAGAAGCACTGCATTGTGTCACACCTGCCTCAGATTACCATTATAGAGACAAGGTAATAGCATCAGTTTTGGAGGCTGGCTCGTTGAGCAGTGAGTTGAGCAGGTTTTATAGGATGGTGTCATTTTGGTCATGTCTGTCAGTAACCATATCCACACTGGTTAGATCATGCTGGAAAACTCTTACTCATTTCTTTATGCCAGAATTTAAGATGGAGTACTAAGAAACTGGCAAGTGCAAGAGACCTAATGAAATGTTAAGATATGTTGAAAACAGGTCCAAAGAACAATAAATGAAGAAATTATGAATGTGTAGCTTTGAGAGGAGTCGCAGATAGGGTAGGATACTTTAAGTATTTGGAAGGATGCCACTAGGTAAAATGGCTGTTAAATTTAATTGATTCACCTTCTCCACTTTTAATTCTCATTTATCAAATATTTATTGAACACCTACTGGGTACCTATCATTGAACTATACATATCTTTAAAGTATTAAGTAGGACAAGACCAAGGGCAAATATATTCTACACTTTATTTGCTTGGGGGAAAGACTGTGCATAGTACTGGGAAAGGAGCTAAGCATTAAGATTACTATTGAGAATAAGAAAGACAAAGTGGCTGTTCTCAAGGAGATAATAATTCAGTGGTTACATAGTACACAGTACATTATGTGTACAGGTAATATACATGTAAATAAATGCATGCCAATATTATTTCTGAAAATGGTAAGTACTCTCCAGGTGTTAGAGACTTGGAGGAAGCTAGTTTAGTTCTTGAGATCAGGTGGTTGGGAAAATCTTCTCTGAGGAGATGACATTTGAACAAAATCTTGAGTGACAACATGGAGCCAAGCATGTGAAGAGCAGAGGAAGAACATTCTAGATGGAAGAGTAAATAAATGCGAAAGCTCTGCAGAAGGAGTGAGCCTGGTATGGTCTAGGACAATCCCAATGGGGCAATAGGGGGATGAAATGGTCAGATATAGCCCCTCCCTCCATTGTTATCTGCAGATTGGAAGTGTATGATGATGGGATATTTTTCCTTCATGCCACTCTCAGCTATGGCGGCAGGCTGAAACAGTAACTGATCAGTTACTATGGTTTCCAATGGAGGCAATGTAGCATGTAATTATTGCATACAGCTATCATTACTAAATTTGCATGGCATTTGATGGAATTCAATAAATAATTTGAGTCATAACTCTAGGAGGAGGGTGTGCTTGCAGGGTACTATTTTAAGGAAAATTACTTAAAATATATTTTTTGTGCAGCTTTCCTATCGGGGCACTGATGAATAAAATTTGGTAGTTGGTTCTAATTGCTTTTCTCATAGCACAAGAAAAATTGGTAAAAGGAGGTTTCAGGTATGCCTTAATAGGTAAAGTAGTGTTGATTCAGGTACTAAATGAAGCAAACCCCTTCATTTTGTTTTTAGTATGGTATTTAGTGAATCTTATTTCTTTGGGTTTGTACATCTTTAACAATGGAATAAAAGCGCATACTTTGTGAAACATGTAATAGAGGAGAGACAGAGACTTTTAAACAATCTACCATCTCCTCCTTCCCTATAGATTCCAGAGTAAGTTTCCCTAATTTGTCACTGAGTGCTAACTAATTAAGGAGTTGTCACTTTCCTGGCCTTTTCTCCGTGCTATGCACACTACAGGATATAAACGTGGATGTGAGGGCAATCCTTCATTATATATTCAAGGGAACTGCCAAGTGTTTCCATTTCTATTGTTATCATTTGAAGATAAATAATTTCAATTTATTTTAATAAAAGGCAACCAGACACGTATCTGTGTTAAGCTTCTTCATGCCATTGATAACACTCTCTTAATGGATTTTCCCAGTCACTTGCTTTCTATATTACTGTGTGAGAAAGCCAAGGTCTTAACTAAGTCACAAATTGGCATCAGTACATGAAAATAGGGAAAAGCCAATGCCAAATTGTTCTTAATCTTTTTATGAACTGTGTATCCTTTTGGTAAATTTTGAGTTTCTCAGGAATAATCTTCTGGAATACTTGTAGGAATCTACTCATTGATATCCCTATCTCATATCTTCTTTTCCTTATTTTTCTCAAACACATGTATGATATTGTATGTTCTTTGTCATTCATGATTTTGTGGGATAGGTACAGAGGAGTACAAGAAGGGGATATTGCGTATTAATACATAGTTCCTTTCTCAAAAGGTGTATGGTCTACCTGAGGGAAATGAGAAGCATGCACAATATAGATAGGAGTAGAAAGAACACAGGCTTTGTAGTATATCTGAACTGGGTTTACCACCTGTTCTGTCATTTTGCCTGTGGTGCCAATTTACCTTTCTAAGTATCTATTCTCATATATTAAATGGGCATACTCAAGACTGGAGAACAGGGTGCATGTAAAAATTCATTCTGACAAAATATGTAAAGTCAATCAATTCTGTACTTGACATATAGTGAGTGATCAATAGAAATACAACCAAAAATAATGATGAACATCAAATATTTTACAGAGACACTGAATATTATGTGGTTAGGTAGGAAACATGATTGGAGTATTTGGGAAGACTTTATGGATGAAGTAGGATTTAAAATTAGACTTGAAGGGCAGGCATGCTTTAGAGGTATGGAAGCAAGGGGAATGATTTGGGGGAAAGGAATGGCGTATGCACATGTGTGGATAGCTTTACCATTGAATTTTTTCTAGCAATTTGACCTTTAAAACTCAGTTGTGTCAGTATTGAAGTGTGTTTTATTTCTTAAACTGTTTGCATTATTCTAAGATCATATTAAGTTGAGATTTTGTTCATTATGTTGCTTTCTGGTTATTTAGAGAATTAGTGAACACATTCTCCATTTTCCATCAAGTACTAGTGAAAATATCCTATGGAGCTTCTCCCAGGACTGCCAAGAAAGCAATACAGGAAGGGGCAAATGTAAGCAAAATTTGGAGAGTGAAAGTTTTCCATAACACTCTTTCTTTGGTCCACACTGCTCATATGCCCACTCCTCCCACTCCAATTAGTTATTCCTTTTATCGGTGGTTTTGTGTTGTGCCTTGACTGTATTCTCTCATTCAAGTGAAACAATTTGATAAATGAAGATCACTGAGCCTAAATAATGGCTGGCCATAAATGTAGTGCCACTTAGGGAGTATTGGCCTTTTCACAGTCAGGCCAGAAAGAAAAGGCAAACCATTAAGGGTAGGCTCTGTTTTAGGTAATAACTCATTGCTCCTTGTATAGTGAATTGGTGAAATTCAACCCCAGCTTTGAACAAGGCAGGTAAGCTAGACATCTAGACTTAAAATGAGGGAGCAATGGTTGGCCCAAATAAGAATGATTGCCTAATGCAGTATGCTCTTAAGGAGATGATCGTACAGTTAAATGGACTCTTTCCTTGGGAATGGACCTTTATGGATTTCATGTGTTGGTGTAAGTGGCAGCTATGCCTTCAGAGTCATGGAAGTGTGTCTTTCCCTGTCCTCTTCCCCATTGTATATACTGAGAGATGCTTTAAATAGGAGTGTGTTATAAAAGTGAATGGTATTGAGGGACACCAGTGTTCAAGAAATCTAGTTTTGAGATCTGCAGTGAACGCTGTGATACCCTGACCACATCTCCCTTCACTTAAGGATGAGTTGTCTCAGCTGCTAGGAGGGCTGCCAACAAATAGCCTTCAAGGATTTTCAGCCCCTTCAGGGATTATTGCAGTTGTGGAGGGCAGTCTTGTCTAAGGTCACACCCCTTCCTGAGGTGACTCACATCCATTGACTGATTGATGTAGGAGTACAGTGGCCATCTTTGCTCATCTCAGGATCACTTTTTGGGGCTATTCTAGCTCCAGAGTTCCACTTGGGTTTGGCCAAGGCTGTTGCTGGGCCTGCATTGTAGTTCGGCATCTCTCTCTACTCACTACTGTTTGTTTCCCTGCCTTCCACAAGTGTACCCCTTTGGAAATGTGCTGTATGCTAGACTTCATCTCAGAGGATGATTCCTAGGGAACCTAACTTGCAATATCTCCTCCTTTAAGTCAAGTCAGTCTCCTAACCAGTGTAATGTGGGACACTGGTATGCAGTAAATGAGATTAAGTTGTGTTGAGATATTCATTCTCTTGGCATTCAGAATGGCTGAGCCTAGCCTAGAGTGAGTGGAAGCCCAACTGTTTATCTGGAGTTGCTAGATGCCTTGACCATTTACCCCAGGTACTGTGCAAACTGTTTTGTTTTATATATGAGCCATGCCATTTAATGGTATGGTAAAGGTTTTCAGAAATTCTCCAAAGGCACGCTGTTATTCCTAGGAGGTATTGTCAGTTTTTTCTATTAGACATTATTCCTTCAAGATTGACACATTTATCAGTTAGCAGTTAGAAACTTGAAAAGGAGAGCCCAGAATTCTGAGGCTTTGAAGCATAAGATAGTTAAGTTTTGATTAGGGAATAAAAGAAGATGAGCGTTTATATCAAACTTGGAGAAGTATCCAGTTAAGGGGATTTTACAGATTCTTTACAAATAAATCAAAGTATCCAAGGTTCTCTTTTAGACTGTTCTCTGTTATTGCTTTTTCTTTTTCTCTACCACCCACTCAGATTTCTTCATCTGCAAGAGCTGCACATAGCATTTTTTCATAATACATTATATTAATTTCACAGCAACACTTTAAATAGCCGCACAGCTGCAATTGTCATTGAACAGTGTATGAAATAACCTTGGGTAGTAACTGTTATTTGTTTGTACAATGACATTGGTTTAGTTGTATGTGGGCTTTGCCTTAACTTATAAAAGGAATTTGTATAATCCTCATTAATAACTGTAATTCCAGAAGTTAAAAGTTTTAAGAGTTTACATTTTGGTAATGTTGTCCATACCAGTACCTGAAGTACTTTGTAAAAAGGAAATTTTAAAGGGCAAAACTGTTATTATTTGGGTTTTAAATATTTGCAGGCTTTGGATAAAAGGAACTATTCCAAAGTCACTTGGGGACAGAAAAGGGTTTCTCTTTCTTTATTTTAGCTTCCAAAATGTTGCTTCCTTCAAAATAGGAAAGAATTGCATGGCAGTGTTGGCAGGGGAGGGATAATCATGTATATGTTTAAATTATTCTTGAAGTTCTTACAATATTACAATTTAAGCTACACCAGTAGTGTGCTAGAACTGGTTGCCACCACCTTGAGAGAGCTAATTATGGCACATGTATTCCCAACTCTTTGTCCAGTGACATCATGTTGGTACTTGAAATTATCCATGGCAGGAGTATTTACACCACTGCAAAACTTAACAATCGGCGTTTTTCCCCATCCCACTCAAAGAGAGCCAGTTGCTAAACATTTACCAGTATACCACTACTATCTACTCATATTCTACCCCCATAAATTATAGTCTTATATGGAATTTTTTTAAAAGCATAGTATAGCAAACTCAAAAGAATGGGCGATAACATCCTTTCCAAAGTGCAAATATACCTAGAGTCTGAATAAAATCTGGACGGAAGCTGGATGAAATCGGAACTGAAATTGAAACAATGACCAAGAAAAGGCTGGCCAGAACTTGTGGCCTCAACTCAACTGGGTTAATGACTGGCAAAAACAATAATATTGGCGTTCTCCATATGATTTAAACAAGACCCAGAGACCCATAGCATGATACTCAAAATGTCTAAGATGGAATGCAAAATTACTCAGTATATAAGGAAAATCTTACTTGTGTGAGAAAACATAATCAACAAACACCCACACTGAAATTATACAGTTGTTTGAATTTTCTGACAAAGACTTTAAAGCAGCTGTTGTAAAAATGCTTCAGATAGGTAAGATTGAACACTGTCAAAAAATGGAAAGATAGAAAATCTCAGCAAAGAAATAGAAAATACAAAGAAGAACCTCATGGAGATTTTAGAATCAAAATATAAAATAACCAAAGTTAAAGAAAAACTCTCTGGAAGAGTTTAACAGCAGAATGAAACTGAGAGAGGGAAGAATCAGTGAATTTATAAATAGATCAGTAGATATATCAGTAGAAATGATCCAATTTAGAAATTTGAGGAAAAAATATTTTAAAAAATTATAACAGCCTCAGAGACCTGTGGAATAATAACAAAAATTCTAACATTTGAGTCATTGGAATTCAAAAAAGAAAGGAGAAAGTGACGTGCATAAAAACATTTGAGGAAACAGTGGCAAAAAATTTCCCAGATTTAATGAAAGACATGACCTGACTACAGATTCAATATTACAGATTCAAGAAGTTCAGTATATCCCAAATAGGACAAACCCAAAGAAATCCATACCCAGACATATCATAATCAAATTGCTGAAAATAAAGTCAAATAAAGAATCTTGAAAGCAAGCAGAGAAAAGCACCATATTATTTATAGGGGATTAATTATTCAGCCAAGAACTTATTTCTCATCACAAACCACAGATGGCAGAAGGAATTAGACCAACATTTTTAAAGTGATAAAAGCAGAGAATTGTCAACCCAGAATTCTATATCAAACAAAAACCATTCTTCATAAATAAAAGTAAAGACAATCTCAGATAAAGAATAATTAAGAGAATTTGTTGCCAGCAGAACAGCTCTGAAAAAATTGCTAAGGGAAGATGTTCGAAAGAAGAAAATGATATCAGAAAGAAACTTGCAACACTAGGAATAAAAAGAAAGAGAAATTGCAAATATCTGAGAAAATATAATAGGCTATTATTCTCTTCTTGAGTTATTTAAAATATTGATTACTGAAAACAAAAAATATAATGTTTTTTGATGGTTTTTAATGTTGGTCAGTGTTATACATAAGACAGTTATTAATACAACATAAAGGAGGTAGGGTAAAAGGACTTGTATGGTGGAAAGGTTTATGCATACCACTTGAAATGATAAAATTGATTTTATATAGACAATAAAAAGTTCAATATGTACATTATAATTCTTGTAACAGCCACTCAAAACTACATAAGGGTATGTAGTAAAAAAAATATAAAATTAAAATGGAACACTAAAATATTCAAACATCCTGAAAGAAGACAATAAAGAGGAAGCAGAGCAATACAAATAGAGGAAAAAAATTGAACAAACCACAATTACAGTTGGAGACCTCAATAATTGTCTCTCAATAATTGATATAACTAATAGAAAATCCACAAAGATATAGAAGAATGTATGTCATAAATTAACTGTATAATTGACATTTATAGAATGCTCTACAAATCAACAGCAGAATATACATTCTTCTCAAATGCACATGAAACATTGACTAAGATAGACTGTATCATGAGACATAAAATAAAACTTAACAAATTTATTTTATTTCAGAATATTGCAGGGATATAAATGTTTAGGTTGCATATATTGCCTTTGCCCCACCCGAGTCAGAGCTACAAGTGTGTCCATCCCCCAGACATTGCGCACTGCACCCATTAGGTATTAATATGCCCATCCCCTCTTTCCTCCTCACACCTGCCCAATACCCGATAAATGTTACTACCATATGTGCACATAAGTGTTGATCAGTACCGGTTTGATGGTGAGTACTTGTGGTGCTTGTTTTTCCATTCTTGCGGTACTTCACTTAGTAGAATGGGCTCCAGCTCCATCCAGGATAATATAAGAGGTGCTAGTTCACCATTGTTTTTTGTGGCTGAGTAGTATTCCATGGTATACATGTACCACATTTTATTAATCCACAAATTTAAAAGGATTGAAATCATAAGATGTGTGTCAGTTTGTTTTCTCACAATAAAGGAATTAAATTAGGAATAAATAAGAGAAAGACAAGAGTAAAATATCCAATCATTTGAAATTTACACAACACACTTCTAAATACTCCATGAGTCAAATAGGAAGTCTTAAGAAAAGTTAGAAAATATTTTTAACTAAACAAATATGAAAATGAAACCTATATAATTTGTGGGATTCAGGTAAAGCAGTGCTTAGAGGGAAATTTCAGTATTAAATACTTATATTAGAAAAGAGGAAAGATCTAAACATCGGTACCTCATATTTCCATCTTATAAAACTAGAGAAGGAAGAGCAAAATAAACCCAAAGTGACTAGAGAGAAAGAAAAATAAAGCAAAGGAAAAGAATCAATACAATTGAAAACAAAAAAAATAGATAAAATCAATGAAATAGAAAGTTGATATTGTGAAAAGATTAATAAAATTGATTAAAAATCTACAGTAAGACTTAAGAGAAAAAGAAAGACACATATCACCAATATCAGGACTGGAAAAAAAGATATCACTGTATACTACACATACATTAAAAGGGTAATAAGCTAATATTATGAACAATTCTACAAACATAATGTAAATGAAATAGAGAATTCCTCAAAGCTCACAAACTGTATTAATATTTGCTGAAGATGAGATAGATAATTTCAATAGTTCTATAACTATTAAAAAGATAGAAGTCATAGTTAAATTTTTCCAGAAAGGAAATCTACAGGCCAAGATGGTTTCACTGGAAAGCTCTACCAAACATTTAAGGAAGAAATAACACCAGTTCTACACAATGTTTCCCAGAAAATTGAAGAGAAGAGAATGCTTCCTCCTAAAATCCATTTTATGAGGCTATCATTACCTTATCAAAACCCTACAAAGACAGTATAAACAAAAAAATAAAACTACATACCAATACCCTTCATGACAGAGACCCAAAAAGTCCTCAAGAAAATATTAGCAAATAAAATCCAGCAGTGTATAAAAGAAATAATACACTACGACCAAGAAGGCTGTGTCTCAGGAATGTAAGACTTTTAATATTTAAAAATCAATCGATGAATTCCATCATATTAACAATCTAAGTTTTATAAAACCACAGTTATATCAATTGAAATAGAAAAAGCATTTGACAACGATTCAGCATCCATTCATGAGACATACTTTCAGCAAACTAGAGATAGAAGGAAATTTCCTCAATCTGATAAAAGGCAGCTTTCTTCCTAGGATTAAGAACAAGGCAAACATTTCTACTCTCACCACTCCTATTCTATATTGTACTGGAAATCCTGGCTAGTGGAATAAAGAAAGAAAAAGAAATACAAGTTATATAAATTGAAGGGAAAGAAATACAACTGTCTCTATTCCAAAACAACATGACTCTTTTTTTTTTTTTTTGAGACAGAGTCTCACTCTTTTGCCTGGGCTAGTGTGCCGTGGCGTCAGCCTTGCTCACAGCAACCTCACACTCCTGGGCTCAAGTGATCCTCCTGCCTCAGGCTCCAGGTATCTGAGACTACAGGTACGCACCACCATGCCTGGCTAATTTTTTCTATTTTTAGTTGTTTGGCCAATTTCTTTCTATTTTTGGTAGAGATGAGGTCTTGCTCTTGCTCAGGCTGGTCTCGAACTCCTGAGCTCAAGCAATCATCCTGTCTTGGCCTCCCAGAGTGCTAGGATTACAGGCATGAGCCACCACAGCCAGCCACAACATGACTCTTTATGAAGAATATCCCAAAAAATCTAAACAAACTTCTTAGAACTAATAAATGAACTTAACAAGGTCACAGGATCCTGGGTGAAAACACAATAATCAACCTTATTTTTTTGTACTAGCAATAAGTAATTGGGAACTGAAATTTGTAAAAAATGTCATTTTTTAATAACCCCCCAAAATGAGATGTATAAGTATAAATCATGCAAAGGGTATGTATGCTGAAAACTTTAAAATGCTAATCAATGAAGTCAAAGAAGATCTAAATAAATGAAGAAAAATACTATGTTCATGGATTGGAAGACTCAACATAGTAAATATTTCAATTTTTCACAAAGTGATTTATATATTAAACAGAATTCTAATCAAAATCTCAGCAGGAATTTTTGTAGATGTATTATTTATGGCTATGTACCCAATTACCCCAAAATGTAGTGACTTAAAACAATGTACATTTATTATCACACGATATCTGTGAGTCAGGAATCTGGGCATAGATTCCCGTTACAGATCTCTCTCAGGTGGCAAATGTGTTGTAGGCTGGATTATAGTCATTTTAGCTCTTGACTAGAGAAGGACCCACTTCCAACCTCATGTAGTTATTAATAGGATTCAGTTTCATGTGGATTGTTGGACTAAGGGCATCAATTCCTTTATGGTTGTTGCCTGGAGGACTTTCTTCTTTCTCTAACATGTGGGCCTTTCCAGCATATTTGTTTCAAGAAAGTTATCTTCATCGTGACAGCTTGATGGGAGAAATATGCTGAGGTTACACAGAGACAAAGGGAGAAGGCAGTACTACCATCTTCAGCCCTGGAAACTTTGTTCTGTAACTTGGCCAAAAGAGACACCAAATCAGAGTGGCTGTTCAGCAGTACCACACTGCAGGGGTGTTCTGCAGGTACTGGGGACACAAAACCCCAGCCAACCTTCTTACACTGCTGGGATAATCCCTTTGGGAACTCCCCTATTTGGGACAGGCAGCACTCTAACCATTTACTAGAGCCGAGGTATACCTGGGCTTAAACTGTCACCTAGAGCTGAAAAGGTGGCCACGGCTCAGTGGTAAAGATTTGTTAAGCAAATATATTCAATAAAAACCAAAACAAGCCAGATAGAGAAAACTGGAATAAATAACAAATCCTTCAATGCAAAGACATAAATGTATACCCACAAGAAACAACAAAATACAGGGAACCATGACCTCCCAAAAAGGACAAAGCAAAAATCCAGTGACTGACCCTAACAAGATGGCAATTTATTAGCTCTGACCAAGAATTCAAAATAGCAGTTTTAAGGAAACTCAGTGATCTCCAAGATAACACAGAAAAGCAATTCAGAAATTTGTCACAGAAATTTAACACAGAGACTGAAATAATAATTATAAAAAAAAAATGTTGAGGCTGAGAAATACGTTTGCTGAACTGAAGAACTTTTTAGAGGTTCTCAACAGCAGAATGAACCAAGCAGAGGAAAGAATCAGTGAGCTTAAAGACTGGCTATTTGAAAATACACGGAGGATGGCTGGTCGCAGTGGCTCACACCTGTAATCCTAGCACTCTGGAGGCCAAGGCGGGAGGGTCACTTGAGGTCAGGCGTTCGAAACCAGCCTTACCAAGAGCTAGACCCTGTCTCTACTAAAAGTAGAAACAATTTGCCAGTCAACTAAAAATAGAAACAAAAAATTAACCAGGCATGGTGGCTCATGCCTGTAGTCCCAGCTGCTCAGGAGGCTAAGGCAGGAGGATTGCTTGAGCCCAAGAGTTTGAGGTTGCTGTGAGTTAGGCTGATGCCACAGCACTCACACTAGCCTGGGCAACAACGCGAGAGTCTGTCTAAAAAAAAAAAAAAAAAATACACAGAGGAAAAAAAAGAAAAAAAGAATGAAAAGGAATAAAGATTACCTATAGGATATAGAAAATTACCTCAAAAGATCAAACCTAAAAATTGTTAGTATTCAAGAGGGATCTGAGCCAAAGCAAGGAGTAGAACATTTATTCAAAGAAATGAGGACAGAAAACTCTTTAAAACTTGAGAAAGATACAAATATCTAGGTACAGGAAGGTCATAGAACACCAAACAGATTCAACCCAAATAAGACTACTCCAAGGCACATAATATTCAAACTCTAAAAGATCAAGGACAAAGAGAGAATCCTCAAAGCAGCAAGAGAAAATAAGAAATTACATATAAATGAGCTCCAATTCATCTTCAAACAGACTTTTCAATGGAAACCATACAGGGAAGGAGGGAGTAGAACGACATTTTCAAAGTACTTAAAGAACAAAAATTGCCACACAGGAATATGGTATCCAGCAAAATTATCATTCATATATAAAGGAGAAATAAAGTCTTTCCCAGACAAAGAAAAGCCAAAAGAATTCATCACCACCAGACCCATCATGCAAAGGGAGTTTTTTAATCTGAAAGAAAAAAAAAAACCACTAACATGCAAAAGAAAATTTTTAAGGTATAAAACCCATGGGTAAAATTAAGTACACAGACAAACCCAGAAAACTCTATTACTGTATACGTGATGTGCAATCAACTTATAACTTCATTACAAAGCCCAAAAGACAAATCTATCAAAAACAATATAATAGCTAGAGCAACCTGTTAAAACATAGGCAGTATAAAGTATGTAAATTGAGAAAACAAAAAGTCAAAATGTGGGGCAAATGGACTTAAAATGTAGATTTTTTTTTGTGTTTCTTCCCCTTGTTTCGATTCTTTTAGATATGTCATCATCTGTTTAAAATAATTTGTTGTATCTATAAGATGTTTTTATAGGCTTACAATGACCAAATTCCTAAAACCTATAATAGATTCACTAAAAAAAGAAAAAAGTTATACTACCAGAGATAATCACTTAACTATAAAGGAAGACAGGATGAAACAAAGAGAGGAGCCTCAAAATAATAAGAAAACAAGCAACAAAATGGCAGTAGTAAATCCTTATTTATCAAAAATAACACTGAATGTAAATGGTCTCAATTATCTAATTAAAAGGATTAGAGGATTTTTGCATCTGTGTTCATCACAGATATTGGCCTATAGTTTTTTGTTTTTGTTTTCTGTGTCTTTGTCTAGTTTTGGTATCAGGGTAATATGGGCCTTGTAGAATGAGTTTGGGAGTATCCCCTCCTCTTCAACTTTTTGGAATAGTTTAAGTAGGATTGGTATTAGTTCTTCTTGGAATGTTTGGTAGAATTTAGCAGTGAAGCCGTTGGATCCTTGGCTATTCTTTGATGGGAGACTTTTTATTATTGCTCCTATCTCATTACTTGTTATTGGTTTATTCATGTTTTGAATTTCTTCCTGGTTCAATCTTGGTAGGCTGTATGTGTCTAGAAATTTATCCATTTCTTCTAGGTTTTCCAATTTATTGTCATATAGTTGTAGTTGCTCATAGTAGTTGCTAATGATCCTTTGGACTTCTGTAGCATCAATTGTCTCCTTTTTCATCTCTGATTTTATTTATTTGGGTCTTCACTCTTTTTCTCTTAGTCTGACTAAAGGTGTGTTAATTTTGTTTATCTTTTCAAAAAACTAACTTTTTGTTTTGTTGATCTGTTGTATTGTTATTTTGGTTTCAATTTAATTTATTTTTGCTCTGATATTTATTATTTCTTCTACTAATTTTGGGTTTGGTTTACTCTTGTTTTTCTAGTTCTTTGGGATGCGTAATTAGGATGTTTGTTTGAAGCTTTTCTACTTTTTCAATGTAGGCGCTTATTGCTATGAATTTTCTTCTTATTACTGCTTTTGCTATATCCCATAGGTTTTACTATGTTGTGTTTTAATTTTCATTTGTTTTGAGAATTTTAAATGTTTTCCTTCTTAATCTCTGGTCATTCAGGAGCATATCGTTTACTTTCTATGTGTTTGTATAGTTTCCAGTGTTCCTCTTGTTATTGATTTCTAGTTTAATTCCACCGTGGTCAGAGAAAATAGTTGGCATGATTTCAATTTTTTTGAATTTTTAAGACTTGTTTTGTGGCCCCACATGTGATCTATACTTGAGAATGATCCATGAGCTAAGGAGAAGAGTGTGTATTCTGCAGCTTTTGGATGAAATGTTTTGTAACTATTACTAGGTCCATTTGATCTATAGTGGAGAATAAGTCCAATGTTTCTTTGTTGATTTTCTGTCTGGATGATCTGTCCATGGCTGAAAGTGGAGTGATGAGGTCTCCAGTGGTTATTGTATTGAGGCCAAATTCAACAACACATTGACAAGATTATTCATCATGATTAAGTGGGATTCATCCCAGCGATGCAAGGATGGTCCAACAAATGCAAATCAATCAATGTGATACATCATATCAATAGAACAAAGGTCAAAAACCATATGATTATCTTAATTGATGGTGAAAAGGCATTTGATAAAATTCAACATCCTTTCATGGTAAAAGAAGAAGTCAAATTATCCTTGTTTGCAGAGGATATAATATTATGTCTAGAGAAACCAAAAAACTCCACCAAAAACTGTTAGAAGTTATAAACAAATTCAATATAATGCTGCAGGATACAAAATCAGCATACAAAAATCAGTAGCATTTCTATATGCCAACAATAAACAATCTGAAAAAGAAACCAAGAAAATAATCCTATTTACAATAGCTACCGATAAAACAAAATGCCTAGGAACAAATTTAACCAAAGAAGTGAAAGATATCCATAATGAAAACTATAAAACATTGATGAAGGAAATTGAAGAGGACACAAAAAAATGGAAGGATATTCCATGCTCATGGGTTGGAAGAATAAATATTGTAAAAATGTCCATATTATCCAAAGTAATCTATAGATTCAATACAATCTCCATCAAAATACCAATGACATTCTTCACAGAAATAGAAAAAATAATCCTTAAATTTATGTGGAACCACAAAAGACCCAGTATAGCCAAAGCTATCCTGGATAAAAAGAACAAAACTGGAGGAATCGCATTACCTGACTTCAAATTATACTACAGAGCTGTTGTAACCAAAACAGCATGGTACTGGCATAAAACAGACACAAAACCAATGAAACAAAATAGTGAACCCAGATGTAAATCCACACATTTACAACCAGCTCATTTTTGACAAAGGCTTCAAGAACTTACAATGGGGAAAGGACAGTCTTTTCAATAAATGGTGCTGGGAAAACTATGTAACTATATGCAGAGAACTGAAACTAGAACCCTATTTCTCACTGTTCACAACAATTGAATCAAAATGGATTAGTGACTTAAATCTAAGACCTGAAACTATGAAACTACCAAACAAATACTTTTGGAAAATCCTCCAGGACATTGGTCTGCACAAAGATTTTTTGTGTAAGACCTCAAAAGTACAGGCAGTCAAAGCAAAAATAGAAAATTAGGATTACAACAAGCTAAAAAGCTTCTAAACATCAAAGGACACACTCAAAAAAGTGAAGAGACAGCCCAAAGAATGGGAGAATATATTTGCAAACTATCCATCTGACAAGGGATTAATAACCAGAGGGTATAAGCTCAAACAACTCAGTACCAAAAAAAGCAAATAATCTGATTTAAAAATAGGCAAAAGATCTAAACAGATAGTTCTCAAAAAAGACATACAGATGGCCAATACATATATGAAAAAATGCTCATCATCACTAATTATCAGAGAAATAAAAATCAAAACCATGATGAGAAAGTGATTTCACCCCAGTTAAAATGGCTTGTTTCAAAAGACAGGCAATAACTGATGCTGATGAGGATGTGGAGAAAGGGGAAACCTTGTACACTGTTCATGGCAATGTAAATTAGTACAGCCACTATGGAGATCAGCATGAGGTTCCTCAAAAAACTAAAAATATAACTTCCATATCATCTAGCAATGCCACTATTGGCTATATATCCAAAAGAAAGGAAATCAATATATCAAAGAGATATCTGCACTCCCATGTTTATTGCAACACTATTCACAATAGCCAAAATATGGAATCCGAAGTGCCTGTCAATGGATCAACTAATAAAGAAAACGTGGTATATATACAGAATGGAATATTATTCATCCATAAAAAGAATGAAATCCTGTCATTTGCAGCAACATGGATGGAACTGGAGGTTATTGTGTTAAGTGAAATAAGCCAAACACAGAAAAACAAATATTGCCTGTTTTCACTCATGTGGGAGCTAAAAAAGTGTATCTCATGGAAATAGAGAGTAGTTTGGTGGCCACCAGAGGCTAGGAAGGGGAGGGGAAAAGAGGGAACAAAGGGAAAAAAGAATATAAATGTATTTATTACCATTGAACTACACACTTTAAAAGGACAAGGATTGTAAATTATATATATATGTATATATTTTCCTTAATAAATTGAAAACTACAGTAGTCAAGCAATGTCATTTTGGCTCAAAAACATACATAGATCAATCCAGTAGACTAGAGAGCTCAGAAATGGACCCATATAAATATCGCCAATTGATTTTTGACAAAGGTGCAAAAACAGTTTAATGAAGAATGGAATCCCATTTTAACGAATGATATTGAAACTACTGGACATTCATATGTAAAAAATAAAATTTTAACTAAACTTCACACCTTATAAATCAACTTAAAATAGATCATAGATTTAAATGTAAAATGGAAAAGTATAAGTCTTAGAAAATACGGGAGAACAATTTTTATAACCTGAGATTAGGCAAAGAGTTCTTAGACAAGACACTGATAGCATGAACAATTAAAGAAAAATTGACAAAATGGACTTCATCAAAACTAAAAACTGTTGCTCTGTGAAAGATATTGTTAAGAAAATGAAAACAGAAGGTAAAGAGTAAGAGAAAATATTTACGAATAACATATCTAACAAATTATTTCTATTTGGAATAATTAAAGATTTGTTATAACTCAATATTAAGAAAACAAATAATGCACAAAATATGATCAATCTTGGAGAATGTTCCATGTGCTGATGAGAAGAATATATATTCAGTAGTTTCTGGGTAAAGTGTTCTGTAAATGTCTGTTAGGCCCATTTGTTCTAGAGTCCCGTTTAAGTCCAGTGTTTCTTTATTTTCTGCTTGGATGATCTGTCCAGTTCTTTCAGTCGAATGTTAAAGTCCCCAGCAATTACAATGCTGTTGTTTATCTCTTTGCTTAGATCTAGTAGGATTTGCTTTATGAATCTGGGTGCTCCTGTGTTAGGTGCACAAATATTTAGGATTGTTATGTCTTCTTATTGAATTGCTCCCTTTACCATTATATAATGACCACCTTTGTCTTTCTTTACTATTGTTAATTTAAAGTCAATTTTATTTGATACCATAATGGCTACACCTCCTTAAGGGAAATAAAACAAAATGGAAATCAAGCGGGGGTGGGGGAGGAGGAAGGAGGGGTGGGCCAAAACCTACCTAATGGGTACAATGAACACTATCTGGGTGACGGGCACACTTATAACCATGACTCAAACATTATAAAAGCGATCCATTTAACCAAAAATATTTATACACCCATAATACTTTGAAATAAAAAAAAAGTTTTAAGGGGAAAAAAAACCTGGGGGGATTTTATTTTTCTTCTTTTTCTATACTATTTGAAATTATTTTCAATAAATATACATTACTTTTGCAATTTGAAAAAAAATAAAACAACATAATTTTGAAATTTCCGAACCTCTTATAACTAATAGACAAGTCCAGTAAAGTTGCCAAGTACAAGATCAACACACAAAAATCAATCATATTTCTATATGCTAGCAACAAATATATGTGGAAACAAATTAAAATTGAAATGCAAGGCTGGACATAGTGGCTCACACCTATAATCCTAGCACTCTGGGAAGGTGAGGCAGGAGGATCACTTGAGGTCAGGAGTTTGAGATCAGCCTGAGCAAGAGACCCTGAGCAAGAGGACCTGTAGTCTCAGCTACTTGGGAGGCTGAGGCAGGAGTATGCTTGAGCCCAGGAGTTTGAGGTTGCTGTGAGCTATTAAGACATCACTGCATGCTAGCCAGGGTGACAGAGTGAGACTCTGTCTCAAAAAAAATGTAATATAATTTACAATAGCTCCAAAAAATGAAATAGGTATTAATCTAACAAAACATTCAGACTTCAAATATTGAAAAATATCAAATATTCATGAATTAAATCAAAGAAGATCTAAATAAATGGAGAACCTTAGAGTGTTCATGGATTAGAAGACCTAAGATAATAAATATGTTAATTCTCTTCAAGTTGATGTATAGATTTAACACAACAAATATCAAAATCCCAGCAAGATTTTTTGTTGGTAAATAATCTCATTGTAAAATTTATTTTCAATGGAGCCAGAATATATAAAGCAATTTTGAAAAAGAAGAAATTAAAACTTAGTATTAATATATAGCTACAGTAATCAAGAAAGTATAGACAGAAGGAAGTAAAAGTTATTGGAAATCAAGTGGGATGTGGGGGGGAGCAGAAGAAGGGGAGGGTCAAAAACCCACCTAATATGTACAATGAACACTATTCGGGGTATGGACACATTTGTAGCCCTAACTAAAGCCATGTATCAAAAGCATTTGTACCCCATTAATATTTTGAAATAAAATAAAAAGTAATTCTGTGCAAATAAAAAAGGATCATTAACAAAAAAGACAATATGGCATTATTGGGAGGATAGGCACATAGATCAATGGAATCGAATATAGAATCCATTAATAGATCCATAGAAGTATGGAAAAATGTGCAAAAGCAATTCAATGGAGGAAGGATAGTCTCTTCAACAAATGGCACTGGAGCAATTGGACATCCATAGGAAAAAAATGAACCTTGACATAAACTTCACACCTTATACAAAAATAAATTTAAAATGTATCAGGGATTTAAATGCAAAACTATAAAAAACTTAAAAAATAAGTAAATCTTCAGGACCTAGGGCTAGGTGAAGAGATTTTAGACATGACAATAGAGCAGGATCCAGAAAAGAAAAAAATTTGATAAATTGGACTTTAAAACATTTTTGTTGTGAAAATTCCTGTTAAGTGGATGAGATGATAAGCCACAGACAGGGAGTGACATTTGAAAATCATATATTCAACAAAGATCTTATATCTAGAACATAGTAAGAACAGTCAAAACTCAACTGTCAAATATTCTACTTGCAACATGTGTAGGAGACATGAACAGACATTTTAGAAAAAGAGAGATTCAGATAGCCAAAAAAGTAGATGAAAAGATGCATCATTTGCTACTAGAGAAATGCAAATTAAAACCACAGGAAGATACATATATATTATAATGGCTAAAATAAAAAATAGTGATAAAACAAAATGATGGCAAGGATGCAGAGAAACTGAATCTCTTATACATTGCTGTTGGGAATATGAAATAGTTCAGCCACTTTGTAAAATATTTTGGCAGTTTCTTCTAAAACTAAACATGCAAACCAGCAATTACTCGTATGGGCATTTTTCCCAGAGAGATGACAACTTATATTCACACAAAAACCGATACATGAATGTTCATAGCAGCTTATTTGTAATAGCCCAAAACTAGAAACAACCCAAATGTCTTTCAATGGGTAATTGGTTAAACGAATTTTGGCACATTCATACCATGGAATACTACTTAGCAATAAAAAGGAACAAAATATTGATACATGCAACAACTTGGATGGATCTCAAGGGCAGTAGTTCTAGTGAAAAAGGACAATCTCAAAGCCTGAATACTATGTGTTTCCAGTTATATTACATTCTAGAAATGGCAAAAATACTGAGTTGAAGAACAGATCAGTGGTTACTAAAGGACAAGAACAGAGGGTGGGGAATTGGTGAGATTAGAAAGCAGTAGCATGAGAGAGTTTCCTTGTGGAGATGCAACAATTCTATATCTTGATTTGTTGGTGGTTACATGAATCTGTACATGGGATCAAATTGCCTAGAACTACACACACACACACACACACACACACACACACACACACACACACGAATGCATGTAAAAACTGGTGAAACTTGAATAAGGTCTATAGTCTGGCTAACAGTATTGTACTAGTGTCAATTTCCTGGTTTTGATATTGTACTATAGTTATGTAAGATATTACCAATGGAGGAAGCTGGCTGAAGCATTTATAGAACTCTTTGTCCTATTTTTGCAACTTCTTGCAAGTTTATAATTATTTCAAAGCCAAAGTTAAAAAAATAATATTGAACAAAAGAAGCCAGACATAAAACAACAAGCAAAATCTCGAATAGATGCTTCATCAGTATGGATATAAGGCTAACAAAAAAGCACATGAAACGATGGCCAACATCATTATCCATTAGGGAAATTAACATCTATTGGATGTCGGGCAGAGGGGAGGGGGGAGGAGGGGATGGGTATATGCATTCACAAAGAGGGCAATGCGCACCATCCGAGGGATGGACACACTCGAAACCCAGACTTAGGGGGGGGAGAGGGGGGCAAGGGCAACATACGTAACCTAAACATCTGTACCCCCATAATATGCTGAAATAAAAAAAAAACCATGGTGTGATACCACTACATACCCATTAGAATGGCTGTAATAAAAAATAGTGACAATACCAAGTGCTGTTCAGGATGCAAAGACTAGAAGTGTTATTCATTGCTGGTGGGATGCAAAAAAAGAAACAAAAAAAATAATGGTACTGCTACTTGGGAAAACAGTTTGGCATTTTCTTATAAATGTACACTTACACATGACCTAGCAATCCCACTTCTAGATATTTACTCTAGATAAATGAAGATTTATGTTCAAAGTAAAAGCTGTTCAGGAATATTCATAGTAGCTTTGCTTGTAATATAAAAAAAACTAGAGACAGTCCAAATTTCTTTCACTAGATGAATAGCTAAAAATTCCTTGGTACATTCATATAATGGAATACTACTCAGTATGTTAAGTAGTGATTATGTGCTAAGGAGGATAAATAAATCAAGGAAAGGTAATAGAAGCTGTTGAAAGGAAGGGTGGCCCGGGAAGGCCTCACTGAGAGAGTATTTTTATAGTAAAGACCCGAGGGAAGAGAGGGAGTAACCCAAAGTCATCTTCCCGCAGGAAGAGATTTTCAGGAAGAGGGAACAGCAAGTGCAAAGCTGTGAAGTAGAGATATATCTGGAGATTTAAGGCAGCACAAGCCAGTAAGACAGGAGCAGAAGAATAAGCAATGGAGAGGGAGGGAGGTGATGAGGAGAGAGAAGTAACGGGGGAGTCAGATTTACGGGATGAATGTGTTAATGAATTGATAGAAAACTTGTCATTGTTCTCCTACAATATACATTAACATTTTATCATCTTTATTTCAGAGAGAAAATCCCTTTTATGTCTAACTTGATTCATTTGTCTGCAGTTTAATATTGTTATTTTAGCTTGACCACATTTCAAATGGAGTTATTATTCCTTAGTTGGTCATCATCATTTTTAGCATTTGAAATTGGTTATTAAATTGTTTCTCAGTTTTTAAATTGTTTCTCTGCAAAGATCTTATTTTGCAACTCTGTTTCCATCTTTGTCATTCTTGTTCCTGAACTCTTTGATGATTCCTCAATCCCTCTTCTGGTGTGCAGTCCTGAATAGGACTTGAAATTTTATTAGGAATCTGACCTGAGTTGTACATAGGGACCAATATATTTTCTACTCCAAGTTTAAAGAACACAAAATTAAAGCCCATCTATTTTCAGTCATAAGCAAAACCCTAAACTTTTCTAAGAAAAGGAGTATTTAGCGGTTTTAGGGATGATTATTTTTTTTAAATGAATACTCACCTCTTGATATTGCTACTTGATGTGAAAACTGTACACTGTTTCTCTAATTTGAACTTTTGAGGGGCAGAATATTAGTTTTTTTCTCTACTCTCCTTGCAGCCTTGATGCTGAATATTTATGAATTTTTTATACATGGAACTCCCTAAACACAGCTGAAGAAAAACCGAAATGATAAGGGATAATCCAAATTGCAAATCTTTTTTCAGATGTTTCAGAAAAATAACAGTTTTAACATATGAATGATGATGTGTAATATAGAAACCATTTATTTCACTAAGAGCTAAAACAACATGTGTCAAGAAGATAAAATTCTACTTTCCCAACTTCTGTAGCTGAAGCACAGTCTTGAATGAACCGATGGGCTTTTATTTCACTGCTAAGGAAGAAAGGGGACCTTTTTCTTGGCGGTAGTAGGTATGAAATCAAGAAATTAATAATCACCACACCAAGGGAGAGGGAAGGCCCTTATAGATCCATTTAGTACATTTATCTCTCTGTCTTCAGACTGGCCCATGCTGAGTATATGCCAGACAGATAAAAATCTCTCTTAAAGGCAGAGTTTTTATTTCAGAAAGAAATTCTCTATGGGAGGAGCATTGCCCATAGACCAGTGAATAAGCACAACAAGATGGCTGCTTTAGAGGGAACATTTTCTCTTTGGGGATTCTATTAAGTAAACTTTGTAGATTGGTTTTCATTAAGTGCCAAAAGAAAAGGCAAGGTTGAACATATAAATTCTTGCCAATATCTGATATGTACATGTGTATATATATGTATGTGTATGTGTGCGAGTGTGTATGTATATGCAAATGCTAGGTAGGACTCACAGGCCTCACCTTACTTTCAGGAACAGGAGGGCATATTGTTCTGGGGTGTGATTTTAGGGATCTCAGCAAGGATATCTTAACCTTGAAACAGCTTCGCAACTCCAGAGTTGATGTTTGAAATTTCAATTAGCGCTTTGTTTCTTTAGGTTGAAGTTTTTTTTCCTCACTTCCTACGTCCTCTATTATCACTGAAAGCTTACCTATATTTTCATCTCATTGTGAAAGAATTAAATATTATTTCCAGGTTTTGATAAGGAGAGGTAAAAAGGAGGAGGATGTCCAAAATACAAACTTGGAACAAAGTTTCAGAATGGGGAGATGGGGCCCTAAATTTTATCTATGTCTTGAAATGGCTCCACTTGATTAGAATATCACCACAGACTAAGTACATTGCATAATTTTCATAGCAATTCTATGAGATATATGTTAGTTTCCTGGGAAAAGTGTGTCTATATATGCATGTGTGTTTATGTACACAAACACATTTATATAAATATACATACATATTTTCCCTGTCTTATATTGGAAACCTGATATCAGTAAAATTGCAAAAGGCCTTGAAGTGGGTGTCTTCAATGAAAGACAAGGCTTCATCTAGCATCTTTCCTTAGTTCCCTGAGCGTATGGAGCTCTGTGCCTTTAATAGTCTTTGAGCTGTTTTACAACTCTCTAAGTTATAGATAACTGATAGCAATGCAAATGATACCTGAGTGATACTTGTGTATAGATGCACATATTCTGTCATGGAAATAGTTAGCTTTACATTTATTTGTAAATTCATTTTAGCATTTTCAATTCAGCTATATAGTTTGAATTCTTTTTTTCTTTTCTTTTGAGACAGTCTGGCTCTGTTGCCCTGACTAGAATGCCGTGGCGTCAGCCTAGCTCACAGCAACCTCAAACTCCTGGGCTCAAGCCATCCTCCTGCCTCAGCCTCCCGAGTAGCTGGGACTACAGGCATGCGCCACCATGCCCCGCTAATCTTTTCTATATATATATTTTTAGTTGTCCAAATAATTTCTTTCTATTTTTAGTAGAGACTGGGTAGTTTGACTTCTCTTGTGAACTCATTGTAACATTTTAGTAGTTTTCTCATTAATTAATGAATTAATAAAATTTTTGACAAATGGTCATTTTTATATTTGTATGAGAGATACGATTTTACCTTTTAAAAAATTATCCTTAACAGTTTTATGTTAGTCAGGGTTCTCCAGGGAAACAGAACCCATAGAGGGTGTGTGTATGTGTGTGTATCTGTGTGTGTACAGAGAGAAGAGAGAGAGAGAGATTTTGAGGACTTGGTTCACTGAACTGTGGAGGCTTGGTGAATACAAATTCTGATGAGGTAGACAGGCAGGCTGGAGACTTAGAGAAGAGTTTCAGTTAGAATCTCCGTGAAGTGTGCTGGCTGAATTCCTTCTTGTTTGACGGAGATCAGTCTTTGTTCTTTGAAGGCTTTCACCTGATTGGATGGTACCCACACATATATGGAGGATTATATGTTTTACACAAAATCCACTGATTTAAATGTTAATTAAAAAATATGTTAATATCATCTAAAAACACCTTCACAGAAACATCCAGAATAATATTTGACCAAATATCTAGGCACCATGGCTCAGCCAAGTGGACATGGAAAATTAGCCATTATAAATTTATTAATATTTTTGCTTAAATTGTTCATTAATATCCTTTATTTTCTTACAAAACTAGTTAGATTAATTTACTCCTTTTGTTATTATATTTAATATGTCCATGCTCAGGAGATTAAACTTTTTAAATGAGTAGATATATAGCAGATAAAAATGTTGAAAACGTAATGTAAAAGGTGAGCAAAAGTTAGGACATAAAATATAACTTTTTGAAAAAGTCCAGATTAAAATGCAGTTCAGGGATGTTTATGATTTATGAAGTACATTTGATGTTGAAATGTTACAGATTCTTATTCTAAATAATGCCATGAAACTACTTCTAGCTATTTCCAAGACCACCGCAGCACCAAATGTGGTATGATGGAAACTTAGGGGAGCTCTCTCAGAAATTAATTAGAATTTACCAGTTACTTGTGTCAATTTTTTTTTGTGAGGTCCAGGACTGAAGTAAACCCATGTGTAGACCTGGTGATATTTTCCATAGAACGCTTAAGAAAACCAGCTTGGAGTTCTTCCATAGTTAGATTCTTATCTCCTGGTGACGTTTTATCATAAAAGTAACCCAGGCATGGTTAGTGGCCCTCAAGAGGGTAAAGTTTGCCGGTAATAGCTGCATATAAATAGTCAATTATATAGAAGGGATGGTTCAAATGGATTCTTCCCAGGAGGAATAAACTTTGAGATGAGAAAAGAACAATGTCTACATAGTCTTTGTATAAGAAATTGAGAAGTTGCCCTCAAAGCAATATCAAGGGGGCCTCCTGAGAGCTTATACTTGCTATAAATTGCCTAAAATTTTAAATGTTAATTTCTGTATCACATTTTGGGATTCCTTCTTCATGCAATGAATAGCTAATAGCTGCATTAGTAAAGAAAAAAGATATATTGTAAATTGTGGGGAAAATTATATTAATCTTCCCCCTTATGCCAAATTTATATTTATTGATTCATTTATATGTGCAAAACACTACATAGATATTAAGAAAATCATATGAAGGCATTTTATTTAGAAATGGAAATAAAATAACTGGTCCTATAGAGCAGTGGTTCTCAAAATTCAAAATCATTTGGAGGGTTTATTCAAACACAGATATCTGGGAACTACAAACAGTATTTCTGATTCAGTAGGTCTGGGGTGGGGCATGGAATTTCGAATTTTAACAAATTCCCAGGTGATTCTGATGCTACTGGTTCTGGGAGCACATTTTGAGAACCAGGGCTGAGGACTGAACACATTCAGCATTGTGTACTATTGGCCTTGAAGAAATTCCACCAAAGGTAAATAAGTTCCCTCCTTTCTAAAAAGACCTTATATGGTAGGGGAAATAGCTATTTAGGTTTTTAATGCAAGATGGTAAATTATTATTATCTATACTGTACTTAGATAAGCTTTCAAATTTTCAACTTGAGCCTTTAGGCTTGATCTCTCCTTGTCACCAAATAATGATGCTCAAAAAAAAAATCATGGTGCTAACTACTTTTTACCCAAGCCATTTGACACATACTTATGTACAAGTAGCAGTTGTTTTAAATATACTCTAAATATATATATATGTATAATACACATATTTTATATGTATATATAATATGTATAAATATACATTATATATAAATATACATATGTATGCATATAATATATATAATACTGTGACAGTTAATTTTATGTGTCAGCTTGACTGGGGGATTGTCCAGATATTTGGTTAAACATTATTTCTGGATGCATCTGTGAGGGTGTTTCCAGAAGAGATTAACATTTGAATTTATAGATTGAGTAACACAGATTGCCTTCCCCAACATGAGTGGGCCTTATGCTATCAGTTGAGGGCCTGAATAGAACAAAAAGGCAGAGGAAGTGAGAATTCTTGCTGTCTGCCTGACTGATTGAGCTGGGACATTAGTCTTCTCCTACCGTAAGACTAGGACTTACACCATCCACTCCCCTGGTTCACAGGCCTTCAGGCTTTGGATAGGAACTACACTACTGGCTGTCTTGGGCTTGCAGATGGAAGATTGTGTGACTTAGTAGCCTCCATAGTCATGTTAGCCAATTCTTTCTCACAAATCTCTTTATACATGTACATAAATATATATCCTATTAGTTCTGTTTCCCTGGTGAACCCTGAAATGAACATGAAAATATATACATACAGTCTCCAACTTAATGATGGCTTGACTTACAATTTTTTGACTTTACAATGGTGTGAAACCATCACATTTCAACATAATATACAGTATTCACTAAATTGCATGAGATATTCAATACTTTATTATAAAATAGTCTTTGTGTTAGATGCTATTTCCAAATTATAGGCTACTGTAAGTGTTCTGAGCACATTTAAGGTAGGATAGGCTAAACTGTAATCTTCAGTACATTAGGTGTATTAAATGAATTTTCTACTCAGGATATTTATTTTCAACTTGTGATAGGATATATTGGGAGGTAACCCCATAGTAAATTGAGGAGCATCTGTATATATTTTAATAATGTTTAAAGCTGAGCTGTAGTTGTCTTCAGCCTAGGACCTTGCTGTTAAAGTATGGTCCTCAAATCACCAGCATCAGCATCATCTGGGAAACGCATAATCCTGGAACCCAACCCAGAGCCACCAAGTCCAAATCTGCATTTTAACAAGATCTCTACATGATTCATTTTCACATCAAAAATTGGCAATATCTGATTTAAGAATAATTTCTTAAGAAATAAAACTGGTGATTTCAATGCAGAAGCAGCAACTTTTTGATCACAATGTGAAGCACCTGTGGATTGGCAGGCAGGCTAGGCGAATCAGACTTAATAAGGAGTTACAGCTTGGCAGCAGGGAAGAGCTGAGCCGTTGACCATTCTGACTTTGATCATGCTGAGTTTTTCTATTTGTGTAAGAGAAACCCATTAATTAAATAACCTTAGATTCTAAACAACAGGGAGAAAAATCAATTAGAACACCTTGGAGAGTGAGAGAGAATTGGGAAAAATTCATTATCAGACAGCCACCATTTCTTGAGAGGGAAGGTTGGGTATGACCTCTCCATGTCACTGAGTAATGATGTCCAAAAAATAATCATGGGGAAGCTACTGTTTGTACCCAAGACATTTGATACTTTAAAAAAATCTACAGGTAGTAACCATCCTAAATAGGCCTTGATTTTGAAGCCAAAGAAAAATGCACAAACTAGCCAGTGTAAATGAGAGGTAAACACATTTAGCACTACTGTTTTGTCATTTGTTTTTGCCACTATTTCTTATGTTTTTCTGGGTTCTGAATTAAATATGTATCGTCCAGTAAGAGTAAATAGAAATAATGCCAGTTGCTGCATTTGAAATTTCATTTCATAGTACTTCATTTTTGTGAGTCCTGGGGAAATTACCAGAATGTCTTTATAAATCTTCAGTGCAACAAAGGCAGCCTCCTACGATCACCATACTTCCTCTCCTACACTCCTGCAGCCTGTTATCCATCCTATAGTTGAATGGATCCTTTTAAAACATAAATTATAACATGTTGCTCCTCTGTCCAAAGCCCTCCAGGGATATTCCATCACACTTTGAATAAAATCCGGAATCCTTGTCGTACCCTCCAAGACCATTATCTGGTCCCTGGATCCTTCTCCTGTCACTCTTTGTCTTGCTATTGTCTCCTTGATTGACAAGCATGCCAGGGTCTCAGGGCCTTTGTATATACTTCCCTCACACGCTCCCTTCCTTAATTCTTCTGGGTTTCTGCTTCAATCTCCTCCATGATAGGACTTTTTTAACCACCCAATATGAAGTTGTACCTCTCAATCATTTTGTAATCCTCATATACACTGTTAGCTTTCTTCATCCTGACATTGTAGGAAATAATCGTTTGTGCAATTGTTGTCTCTCTCTTTGCCATTAGACAAGCCTCTATCTGTTTTGCTTCCCACTCTATTTCTATGCCTGGCACATAGGAAGAGTTCAATAAATATTTATTGAGTGAGTTATATGATCTAGTCAACTAATCCTTCTATTCAAGCATCCACATGACTTCTTTTTTGACATACCTTAGCTCAATGAAGATATTTGTATAATAGTGGGCTCTTGTTTCCCCTTCTGTTTGAGGGTAGGGCCACAGAAAGAAAACTACTATTTATTGCATATTCCTCATCCCCGTTTATTTACAATTTCATTTTTTAGTCACAACATCTTATAAAAGAGTCATTATGACTTAGATGAATAAGTGGAGATATTGAGAATTTAAATGGTTTATCCAAATTCATAGAGCTAACAAATGATGATATTCTATAGATTGAGAGGTACCACAAAGAAAATGAAAGATAATCCACAGATCAAAAAAAAAATGTTAGAAGCTCATATAATTGACAAAGGATTAATGTGGAGAAGAAATACAGAAAACCTACAAATTAACTAGAAAAAGATAGACAGCCCGACAGAAAATGGAGTAAAGGCTAAGAACAGGCAATTTCCAAAAGAAGAGTTCTGAATGGCTGACAACAGATGGTATTTCACCTGGCTGGTAATCAGGAAACTGCAAATTAAAACCACAAGATATCACTTCACAATCATCAGACCAGTGAAAGTTAGAAAGTGTAACAATTCCACTTGTAGGGAAATAGGAATGCTCACATTAAACTACTGCTGGGAGTGTAAATTGGTTAAACCACTTTGAAGAGCTACGGACAATATCTAGTAAAGATGAAAATGAGCATTCTGTATGATCCAGCAATTGCATTTCTAGGTATGTATCAAGGGATGATATTCAAAATATTTAACAACTACTATCAGAGATAGCAACCAATCAGAACAAATATAAGCTGTAAATGACTGGCATGGTCATATTTGTCTATTTCACTTGAATAGCAGTCCTGTATGTGCCTTGGAGAAACTCCTGCATACATGCATGAGGAAACTAATATAAGAATGTTCACTACAGCATTGCTTGTAATAGCAAAAAAAAAAAAAAAAAAAAAAAACCAACCTTCAAATAACCTCTGTGTCTATGCATAGAGTAATAGATAAATAGTCAAATAACCATAGAATGGCATGCTATTCAGCAATTTAAATGAATGAACCATGTCTATATAGATCATCTTTGATAAATTTCACTGCATAATGAGCAAAGAAAAAGTTTAAAAGCATTCATATGGCATGACATCATTTATGTAAAATTGAAAACATGAAAAATAATACCATTTATTGTGTATAGGCACATGTATAAGTTGTAAACATAGAAAGTATACAGAGGAAGGAAATATACCAACTTTAGGAGAGCAATTCCTGTGAGAGTGCAAGGGAGGGAAATAGGATAAGGTAGGAGGACTTAGTACTCTCTATAATCTTTAATTTCTTAACAAAATAAGGTCTAAAACAAATATGACAAAATATTAATACTTTCTAAGTTTAAATGTATACATCTTTTTAAATTTGCATTATATTCCATTATTTTAATAGAATGAACATAAATAACATGGTAGAGCTTATACAGGACCTAGATCTCTCTACTTTCAAAGCCACAGAACTTTTCACTTCTTCAGCTCCAGAAGAGAGACCTAGGCCTACTTTATAGTATTTCTCTTATCAATAGTGTCAGGAACATGGTTAGACACCAGTGTCACAATGGTTAGTTGTTTAGTGGTCATATCCCAGGAGGACCCTGATCTATGTCAGGCCACATGATCCAAGGAATACAGTATGGTCAAATGGTGGGATTGCTGGCAAAATAATGAATACTTTGTTTGCACACTCCAGAGTCAGATGAATCAGGGCATAGGTGCTAGATTGGGACATGTATACTTGCTAGAGACACCATACTTCAGTTTTGTTACCACTCTAAACAATGTCCTTGCTTCTAGGTTTTTCACAGGAACTCAAGTCTTTCATTTAGGTGTGGCTGAGGACTCAAGAAGCACCATGGTTTGCCATGCAAACCTACAGGATTAAGTTTCTGCATAAATGATGAGCCTTGACTCTAGTAATAGAGATCATTGGCCTTGGCTATCTAAGCATGAAAAACCAGTGATCTGGCCCATTTATTCTTTTCTCTATACAAAATTATGCTTGAGTTAAGAACTTCTAGGGTTTAGAGTTGGGGTGGACAGACCTATATAAACCCTTCAACTCCTAGCCCTACCATAATACCTGGTATGATTGAATATATAAAAAAATTATGATAGGCATCTATATGATAGCAAAAAACATATCTGGCAAAAAAATTCCACAAAACATTTCCTCTGAATCAGCCAATTTTTTCTTTGAAACATCATTCCCCTAATGGTTTAGTACAAATTTAACCTATAGTTTATTTTCCTTCTCTTCTAAGTTCTTTGACCTTCACGTAATACTTTGTACAATCTTAAAATTTATATTTTCTCATACATCCAGTGTTATACTCTAAGATATTTTCTGAAGCAGCCAATGTGATTAATATTTTGGTTTTATACATTAGCTACTTAAATATTAGCATAGAACACTGATATATTGAGATACCATATCAATGATAAATGATCATCAAATGATAATGAATTAGATATGTGGTAAATAATAAAAGAATTCTGTGTTGTATTTGAGAGAGTTATCCTAACTCAATATCTGTGTGGTTTAGAATGATATGAAAAAAAGATAGTGCCAAGAAATATTTTTTCTTATCCAAATAATAAGTGTAAAGCTCAACATGTATTTTTAGTGCTAAAATGTAAATATGATAATGATAATGAAACTATGTTTCATGTAAAAGTGTTTTGGGGACAGATAAATTTAAGTGATATGAGTTGTCATATTTTAGACATGAAAATTTATTAATTTACCAGCTTCAGATTTTACAAAGAATAGGCTTGGGAGATGATGATATAAGTATTATTGTGAGTGCTGTCCTTCTTGGAAAATGGTTATTAAAATTCATTAGAAGTAGATATTGCTTGTCAGATGATCTTATGACAGTTTCTAGAAAGAATGGGACAGATAAAATATGTGATAAAATAAATAATAATTTATATACCAAAGAATTGATTCTCTAGATAGTATGAAAATTCTCATATTTCAAAGAAATGCTAAAAAAACACTTTGTGTCTGCATGACAACCAGAAGTGATAACTGAATTCATAATATGATAAATATATATGAGCTTTCTTTATAAGCAAAACAATTTAATACTATAGCTTCAATAGTCCCCTTTTTCTGAAGTTTATCTTCCCTCAAACACAGGGATGGAATCTTAGCAACTATTGTTTGTGTTAAAGGGCCCTGTCACCAGTAGTCCTCCCACCCAGAACACTTCAATGGACTATGAGTGGTCCCTGATCCAAATGGGACAAATCAGGTCCTCTCTTACAGAGATAGAAACTTGGAGCTGGGACATCCTCGCTCAGTCTAGGTTGATGGCATGAACAGATGTAATAAAGATCAGGGAGCTATGAAACCAGCCATATTCTACTATGTGCATGAAGAAATAGCAAAAGGCAGTTTGTGGAGGGAAAAGAATGGAATAGACAGAGAAAAGCAGAGGTCAAGAACATACATGTTCCATAGATAGAGACCAAACAGGTGTCCTTCCCATGGAAACAGCTCCCTAAGCAAAATGACCATGTTTTTGAAATTCTTTTATGATACATTAACATTTATAACTTGTGAGAATGACAACTAGGTGGAATTGGCCTTATTGTTATCACCATTTCCTCTTACCATTTTCTCCTGTTTTAAAAACCCATCAAGTCTAATATTAAGTTTTTTTTATACCGGATATTTTATACATATATCATTTAGTCTTCATGAAATACAAATTAAAGTCACCGTCCATGTTTTACAGCTGAGTAAACCAAGACTTAGGGCCTTTATATAACTTGCCCCAACTCATGTAACTGATTGCAAGTGACCAAACTGAGACTTACAGTCAAGTCTTTCTGACTCCTGAGACTATACCCTTAACTATTATGCTTGAATCTGGAGGCAGCAACTGGTATCTTCTGAAAAAGAGAGGGGGAGATCTTTGTCCCTCATCTACATGAACTGAAAGTTCAGTTTACTCTACATACAGTGCATGACGTTCCAGGCTCTGAATGACAGAATGAGATTTGGGGGAAGTAGTAGTCAGACAGGCTGTGTGTTCTCAGGAAAACCAGACACACACAGTGTGTGCATGCGTATGTGTGTGTGCATACTTGTATATGTGTATGTTGTAGAAGGGTGGGTAAGGAGGAGACTGTTTTCCAGAAGCAGTAAACACTTATTCCCTCTAGTTACCATCATTTTACCCTCTTTTTATCCAAGAAAGAACAAAATTAAGTTAGAACGGAATGTCATGTGGTGCTTCATGGGAAGGCACTGTAAAAGAGTGTGTGTGTTGTAGGAAGGGTCTACAAATAAAACAAAGACAGAAATGCCTGGGAAGAGATATGACAAGGCCATATTTATTGATTCCAGAGAAAATTAAAACATTTATGTAAAATGGCATATAGGACCTTACAGGACACAAGCCAAAAAGCAATTAGTTTGGGTTTCAAAGGGATTTTTCTGAATATGAGAAATAGGTTCCAACTGAAATTTTAATTAGGACCCCAAGACACATCAGTATACTTATTGCTGAAAGTTTACGCCTAAGCACATCGTAAGCTTGGGAAGATTTGGTGGACTTTATTTAAGCTAGGCAAACATCCCTAGAGACATTTTACCCTGTTGGAAGAGCTACAAGAAAGCAAAAATTTACAGTAGGAGTGGGGGCCTGAAGGGTAACATTTACATGTGGTGGGAAAGTAGTGATGGGCTTTCAGTATTGTTTCTGTGCTAGGTGAGGAGGAGGCATCAAAGATTATGGTAGTTTTGTCAACCTGAATGGCACTGAACAGCTTTAGCAGCAATTGGGAAATGAAATGGAAGAGTCAGCATAAAGAGAGAAGACAGGCTCTCCTTCCATTTTTCCACTTAATTATAGATTTTTATCAAATCAATACATCAAGAAATCCTCAATTACCTTTTTTCTTTTTTTATTAAGGGAAGAGCACTGGGGTTACAGGAAGGGAGAGGAAAGGAGTGAAATGTTTTTGCTGACTTTCTCAATATTCTTGTAGAAAATACTTGCTTTTTGCTTTTTTTAAAATTGGATTTGCAAGTTCAGGTGGGAAAACAAGGATGGCCCATCAAATCTTCTTTCCTTATTCCCTCCCCCATGTGAAAAGATTTTTTGTTTATTTCCTGGTGTTCATGAGAAGACTTCCATTTCTTTTGGCTATGTATCTCCATTAGGTAGAATTGTTCACCCTGAGCCCCTCTAGCCTGTTGATTGCAGGAAATTCTCTGGTTGGCTACATTTCAAATATGTCAGAGCCGGTGATGTATTCCAGGTGCAGCCAAGTGTGAATGCCGTTAAAGCTATTGGTTCAGCTGACCTTGATATTGGGGCTCTTCATGACTGTAGCTCAAGTTTTCTACTCTGTGGGTTTCTCACTTCTTCCTCTAATTGCTGCTGACTGTTCAAAAGCTGGGCTTGTTTGATATGCTTCCAAGTTTTATACAATTACAGCAATTCCCTATAGAATCCTGCCTTTTCAGTGTCCCTATTAAATAAACATCCAGGAAAAGAATTTAATTTGCTTATGATAGTCAACTCTCATCCAAGTAAAGTACCCCTCATCAGAGCCTCTTCTCAATGACGGAAAATTCACTACCTCAATACAAGATATTTTATGGGTATTTTTCCCATTTATCAGTTAAGATGCTTTGGGCTGCTGGTAATACAATACTCAAGTAATAATGATTAATAAAGACATTTATTATTTCTTATAATACGAGGTTCCGAGGTAGGAGATTCCTGGATATATTGCTTGGGTCCAATATTTACTGGGGGTAACCTCTATGAAAGATCAAGAAAGAAAAGTATCAGAAGTAGTGAGGGAAATCCTTCTGACTGCAGCTCAGGTCTGATACCTGTGAAAGGGGAGGGGAAAGAAAGGAGGATTGGATAGGAACAGCCTACAACTGCAGCGAGGCTCTGTGGAATCAGAGCTGGCCTAACAGGGAACTCTGCGGCAAATATGGCCCATGGAAGAGTCCCATGTTGGGCAGAAATGACTGGGCCCTCGTGTCCACTGTGCTCAGTTACTGGCTGGCGCTTCCTGGAAGAACTTGGCCTTGGCCCAGATGCTGCCATGGATTGTTTGCAGCTGGGGGCTGTCAGCTAACTGCACTCTTCACAGCTGATCAGCAAGCTCTTTCTCGAATTTAAGATCTGAGCTGCACGCCTCTCTAGCTGCCACATAAGATTTAATTCAGCAGCACAGTTACACGATCCAGGTACTTTCCAAGTTTCCACTTGGTCATACTTAGCATGTTGGTATTCTTGAGATTTACTTCTCCATTGTCTAAAAATGACTATCACAGCCTCATGTCTTCACACAACTGTGTATACAAGCAGGAAGGAGAGCTTATCCTCACATGTCTCTCTTTGTAACGGAGGGAGATTTTTCTCTAAAGCTGCCAAGCAAACTTTCCTGTCAATGCCATAGGCGAGGTTTGTGTCCCAGGCCCATGCTTATCTGTAAGGGAGGCTAGGAAAGTGAATTTCTGGCTTTTGCCACTTCCATATTGGGAAGTGGATTATGCCAGCAAATAGGAAGGGATGCAGGAGGGAGCTGGTGGAGGGGACTGTTGGGTAGGTAAACCACTGGTGTCTGCCCTCCTAAATATGGTAAAGGTGGCACTTCGTAATTTTATTTCCAGAAATTCAGACATTAGAAGTTATAATGAATTTATTACTTGTTACACTAGCAGGTTCTTTTGCTTGTCTAGCACTCCCCAAGTATTACCATCCTTTCCTCCGGTCAGAAGTACAAAGGCTTTACTGCAGCCTTTCTTCAGATCATTTCTGACTTTTCCTTTATTGTCATGGTTCCACAGTTTACCAAATGCCTAAGTGAACAGATATCCAGATAAACTATTTAGGCTAATCTTTTAAAAGGACTTGCAAAAAGTCTGATTACTTTACTCAATGATTGTAATTCTCTCATTTTAAGCTTTCAGTTTACCATGCAGGTTTCTCTAGTGCTAGGAAGCTGCAGAGACACTTAAGGCCCAGGGAGAGGAATAGCAAAAATATTGCATAGTGTGAAAAATACCTTTATAGGGTAATTATTAATATTTGGCTACAAACTGAGATATCTATGTGCTTTCCCTAATAATGTCTTTTTCATGTCTCCTATGATTCTGTACACTCTATTCAGCTTCTTTATCGAGTCTATAATTTTCAACACGGAGATAATAAGATGTATTTACCCACTTTTGAACTCGGGAAAGCTATGCAACCTGTCTGAGCATTAGTCTCTTAATCTGTAAAATGAAATAAAAATATCCTTTTATGTGGGTGCCATGTATAAAAGGCACAAACAACACATATTCTTCTTATTATTAAACAGAAGGTGAGGTGTAGGCCAACAGATGTGACCAGATAGAACAAGGAACAGAAATAGAAAAGCTTACTTTTGCTCAATGAAAAAAAATAATGCACTTATTTTCATTCGTTTAGATATTTACTGTGCTTCTGCTATGCTCCAGGCATTGTCTTTAGTACTTATGATGCAGTGGCAGAAAAGAGATGTTTCCGATTGATGACATTTATATTTTAAGTGGGCAAAAGACAAGAGATGCTTGTATTTTGAATACCTTTAAATGCAATGCATGTTGAATTAATTTCTTCAGTCATTTAATTATTCATTAAGTTACTTTTGAAGCAATTATTCAAAAGTTATGTTTGACATTATTTTTATTATAATAAAAGTAATATTATTCTATAGACATTTTAGAAAATGAAGATTAAAATCATCCATAATCCCATAATGTGGAAAACCATGGTTATCATTAATGTGTATGTGTCTATGTATGTCTATTTCATGGTTTTGCCTATATAGATATATGGGCCAATGTAATTTTCTAAAAGCAATCAAGATCATTTTATAAACTGCTTTTCCTCATATTTTTAAATATTCTTTAAGAATATGATCTCCACTATTTTAAATCAGGAGTGAATATGCTGCAATTTATTTAACTAGTACCCTATCATTGGACTTTAAGGGTTTTTATTAATTAACTATTTTAATTAACACTATGGTAAGTAGCCTTGTTTATAAATATTGATATGTATATCTGATTATCTATTTAGGGTAAATGCCTAGAAGTGATATTACTGGACCAAAGTCTATTAAACATATACAGATTTTATGCATAATCTCAATCGTCCCTCCAAGGAACATAATTATACCAAATTGTAACTTTCCCTGCATCCTTCGTAGCATTAGGTATCTTGGGTGTTTTTTTTTCCTAATCCTAGCCTAATTTACTGGAGAAAAGAGTTATGTTGTTGGTTTAATTTTTATTCCTTTGATTATAAAGAAGTCCAAGCACTTTTTTACATGTCTTTTATTTAATTGTATGTCTGATAAGTTGCCTTTTATATTTCTGCCTATATTTCCATTATGGGATTCATCCTTTATTTTTTATTTGTAAAAAGTTCTATATATTAAATATCAATAACTATGATTGTGTTATATGTTTTAAATTATTTTCTGATGTTTCCTTTGCCTTTGTTGGCATTTTTGACATTGAGAAGATTTTCATTTTTACATTGTCAAACTTACTAATATTTACCTTTAATTGCTGTGGTTGCTTTTATGTTTAAAAATCATTTTTAACTTTGATATCAGAAATTACTTTTCTATATAAACTTTAAGTTCTTTTATTTTTTATAAAGAACAAGAATCTAATAGTAGGAGTTTTTTGGTTGATCCATTGTCCTGCTATGTATCATGTATTTTTCATTCATTTATTTTATTTATTTGATTTGGAGTAGATTTTTATTTCTTCACGGGATTTAAAATTCTACTTTTATTGCATACTAGATTCTTATGTAAATTTAGCTCCGTAGAGTTCTTGCTCGTGGTTTGTCAATTACAGGGAATAAAATTGTTTTAACTGTTATATTTTTGATAATGTATTTAAATACCTGGTAGTGCAATTTCTCTTAACTCATTTGAATTTTTCAAAGTTGTCTCTGTAGGAATGCAAACTAGTATGGTATATATGTCAACATTTTTGTTTAATAAGAACTACAGAAATTTTGAAATGAAGGGAAGCAGATAGAAGCTTGGGGAAGATGTGGCACTTTGACTGGACTCAGAATGATGAATATGATTTGACTTGGCAGAGAGGAAAGAGAAAGGGCATTCCAAGTGGGGAAAACAGCCTAAGCAGTACCCTGAATAAATAGTGAACCAGCATTATATAATGGGCAATGGGAGAATGAGGGTGGAATGGATCTAATATTTGTTGAAAGCTTTCTAAATGTGAGTCACCATGCTAAGAATCTTATAGGAATAACTCTGAGGTCAGGTGAATCCTCAGAGTTTGACTCCTGTGTCAATATGTGTTCAGTGCCTTGCTTTCAATCCATCCCAATTTGTATGTATAACTCGGTATTTCTTTGAGTTTCTGAAAAACAATTTACTCACACAAAAACTTTGTTGGTTGATCAATGTAAACCACAATTTCTTGACTTTAACACCATACATTTTGGGCTGAAAAAACCCGTTGTTGTAGGGTGCTGTCCTATGCATTACGAAATGTTTATCCCTGACCTCTACCCACTAGATGATAGTACCAATCCTGCTTCCTAGTAGGGTCAACTAAACTGTCTCCAGACATTGCCAAATGTCCCTTAGTGGGGAAACTCCAGTTGAGAAATATAGATTATACCAAAGATAGGAAATTTAGTGAAGGGTTTTATATTGCACAGGGCAAAACAAATAAATATACTTTTGTTTTGTTTTGTTTTATTTTGTTTTGTTTTCCTCTCTTAAGTCCCTTCTTGGTTTCTCTTCAACTAGGTTTGGGGCTTTATTTTTGCTTACTATTGCAGGGTTTCTCAACTGTAGTACTACTGACATTTGGGCTAGATAATTCTTTGTTGTGGGGAGCTCTTCTATGCATTGTGAGATGTTTAGTGGCACCCCTGGAATCCACCCAGGAGATGCCAATACCACCACCATAAGCCCCAGTTGTGACCAAAAAATTTGTATGTAGACATTGACAAAATTGGCCCTGGTGGAGAACCACTGATGCAGACTATACCAAAGATAGGAAGTTTGAAGGTTTTTTTTTTTTTTTCCTGCACAACCCCACAAGATAAATCTTAGAAACCCTTTATTTTTTCCTTTGAAGTCCCTTTTTGGTTACTATGCAATTGGTTTTGGTTGTTTTGTTTTGCTTATGCTGTCTCAGGGATTATCCATCTCAGCACTATTGTTTTGGGCCAGATAATTCTTTGTTGTGTGGGGCTGTCTGGTAAATTGTAGGGTGTTTAGCAGCCTCTTACCCAGTAGATGCTAGTAGCACCTCACTGCCCCCCACCCAATGTTGTAACAACCAATACTGTCAACAGATATTGTCAAAGGTCTCTTAGGGAGCAAAATCACCCCTGGTTGAGAACCATTGTTCTATCTCTACTTACCTTTCTCGATACACTGATTCTTCTTTTCAGCCTTTCCTTGTAGAAGAAATGTACACTTCTCTCCTTTTCTTACTTGTAGACATTAAGTGATAATTTTTGTTATTGTTACTTAAACGTGACTGTGGAACCTCACTCTCTGTCTCAAGTGGTTTAATTGTTGCATTTTTTTTCTAACAAATGTAGCATTGACCCTAACAAATATTCTGGCAAATAACATAAACTCTAACTTACTAAACATCCATCATCTCTCCTCTGAGTGAACAAAAACAGGCTATTTGAGCTTCTATTACAGCTTCTACTATAGATTGACTTTGCATTAAATTTGCACGCACTTGCCTATTTCACTAAATCTGAATTTATAGGCAACCTCAAGACAAGTGTATTGTCTTGCATGTAACTGTATTGAAATAAAAATAATGTAAATATTGGAATTATGTGCTTTTGGGTTAAAATATCAGTTAACTCATCTTTAATCAGATTTAGTGACCATAGGAAAATTAGCTCCTCTGACCTTACTTCATCCTCTGTAAAATAGAGTAAGAGTACCTTCTGAGTGGGTTTCTTACAATATTAGAGATTATGATTATTATAAAGCACCTGGTATATATCACTCAAAAATGTTAACCATAGTTGTTAATTTTATCAGGCGATATTGAAGCCTATATAAAAAACCCTTAAAAGCCATACTTAAAACCTCAAATACCTATACCTAGAGTGTTCACCTCTTTCCTCCCTTTACTTTCTGACTTATTTGTGGTCACAGCTGAGGCATGCTGGGGAAAAAGATTGTTACATTAATTTTTCTCTTTATTTTACAAGAAATGTTAAGGTTTAACTAATTCTAATGTTCTCATGGAACACTGAATTTTAAAGTTTATTTAGTATCATTGTGGGGATTTCTTTTTGCAGTTGTGAGGTGCATATTGCTTTTAAATAAGGCATAAGAGATAGACATAATAAAATTAGGAATAGTTTTACTAAAATCGGTTCCTGTGGCAAAAGTGTCATTTGATTATGTTTTTAATGTTTTCACCAGTAGATAAATTTTTCTTTCACATTCATTTTTTTCCTGATTTATGTGTATATGTGGTTTTGACCTTTCCAAGACAAATTGAATTAAAAATAAAAATATGATGAAAAGAAAAGCAAAGAATAAAAAGAAAAGCTGTCAGTTATAATACAAAAATCAATGAAAGTGCAGAATGCACTATTCTGGTCATTAAAAAGGAATTCTTTGTTTGATTTATTATGCAAGTATACCATTTTCCCTAGATTGGATAAGGAAATGTTAATATAAGGCTAGCGTACACAGTTTTAGTTATAATATCACAGAATTTTAGAGGTGAAAGGGGATCCCCAAATTACTTAATATAACCATCCCATTTTATGAGTGGAGATATTGAGGCCTAGAAAATGCAAGTGACCTCGTCAGAATTTTTAACCAACGGTGACAGAATTCATAAAAGGATCTGATTCCCCCTGAATCAGATACCCTGGTCTGTTGGTTACATCCTTCTGATAAAATAGAATTGTGGAATCTTCTACAAAATTTGGAACTTATTTTCTAATGAACTAAAAAATTTAGGGAATGATAATGGAGATATTTTAGGGATGCTGTGGCACCAACCACTAGGGGGAAAAAGAATATTTTGAGTGGGATAAGCTTGAAGCTATGCTTCAGTTTAGTACAACTATTTTAAAGCAAGAAAAGCACTATTGTTGTTTTCTACCAAATGTTTTAGAGAAGACAGATGTACATGGAAGACTATAAAAGAGATTAGACTTTAACCAACACTTAACATTTTTAAGTTTTTTTTCACATAGTCTCTCACTCTGTCATTTCATTTTAAAACATTTTTTTTTTATTAAGGAACATGCACAATATTGAAAGGTTAACAGTGCTATTTAAGATTTGGTTGTGTCTTCAAACTGCCAGTATATTTCCAAAACTTCCTTATGTAACTTGAATACTGCTTATCTTTAACATGTCTTGAATCTTCTCGTAGCCTGGCACAACTTTTCATTGTAAACATTAATAAAACTCCTTGGGTTTTTCTCCGTATTTTCTTGATCTTCCTGCACCCCTTTTTTGTTGATGTAATTTATATTGCTCAGCCATTTTCACAAGATCTTCTGGAACACTCTGATTTGCTCTTTCCAGAATTTTAATCAATTCATTGGCAATCTTCGAATCATCTTCAGTGATAAGGGTAATTGCTGTGCCAGTCTTTCCTGCTCTTCCAGTACGCCCTATTCTGTGTACATATTCTTCAATATTTCGTGGGAAATTATAATTGTATACGTGTGTGATATCATTAACATCAAGACCTCGGGAGGCTAAATCAGTCGCTATCAATATTTTTACTTTTCCACTTTTAAAGTCTTCTAGTGCTTGCTCTCGATCAATTTGTTCTCTGTCACCATGCAGTGATTGTACAGGCATGCCTCGGATACCTAAATCACTTGATAAGTCATCAGCAATAAGTTTTCGGCTGACAAACACGATGACTTTGTCGTTGGGTGACATGTTGTCTAGGAATTCTTGGATAAGAGCTCGTTTTTCTGTTTCTGTGGTAACAATTATATTTTGCTTCACTGTGTTTACAGCAACTAGATCTAGAGTACCAACATAAACAATCATAGGCTCTTTCAAATAAGAATGTGAAAGTCGACGAACGGCAGTTGGCCAAGTTGCACTTGTCATAACAGTTTGCCGGTCTGGGCGCACATCTAATAAAATCTTCATTATCTGGGGTTCAAATCCCAGATCCAGCATTTTATCTGCCTCATCCAAGACCAAGAATGTTATGCTTCTTAGGTTGACAAGCTTATTTGTTTGCAGATCATTCAGTCTCCCAGGAGTTGCAATAATGATATCTACACCTTTGGCGATGTCCTGTATTTGTTTCTCTCTATTTCTGCCACCATAGATGCAAACACTTTTAAGACCTTTATATGAATACTTAGAACATTCAGCTTCCACCTGAAGAGCTAATTCTCTGGTAGGTGTAAGAACCAGCATCCCAGGTCCATTTCTTTCTTCTCTAGATATTGGTTGAGAGTCAAGATGAATAAAGCCAGGCATTAAATAGGACAATGTTTTGCCTGTTCCGGTTTGGGCGATTCCTATAAGATCTATTCCTTGCAGAACAATTGGCCATGCCTGAGACTGAATTGGTGTTGGATTTTTAAAACCTGCCTCCGTTATGTTTTTCATAAGCTCTGGGTAGTCCTGGAAAGCGTCTTTGAAGCTACAAGTTGGATTGGGCATACGACGCTTTTCACCATCTTTCAAGTCATCACATATTATGTTGAAATTTTCCTTTCTCCAATTTTCTACCTGCGCTTCAGACATGGAGCTTGTCGCTTTGGATTCTGTGTAAAAGTTTTTCTTAATTGGTGGTAAATCAGCCCATTTTCTTTTTTCCCACTCCGCACCTGTTACCTTGATTTGATCCCAATCTAGCAATGGCCGATGTTCTCCAGCAATGTCAGTTGTGCTTAAATCTCTTACAACAGGGGGTTGGGATGCTGCATTATCAACATTGGATTCTAGCTTGCAGCTTTCTTGTTTTTTAATAAGAGTCTCTATAGCTGCTTTAGCCTTTAGTTTCATGTCCATGCTGCCAAAAATTTTTACCTCCGCTTCAGAATCCCCGTTTATGATTTGTATTTTAGTGTTGGTCAAACGTTTTAGATCATTTATTTTTGACCCACCACGACCAATTATTGCACCAACCATGTTTTTTTTGACTGTAAAGCAGAGCGGTGGTTCATAGGAGCCTGCCGCCCTAGGCCCAAGGTGGCTGGAGGGGCCACTCCTGCCGCTGCCTCTGCCTCTGCCACCTCTGCCATCCCAGTTGGCCCCATGATTTCTAGGATTAGGTTCTGCCCTCTTCCACTCTGGGGCCCGGGACATTGTGGGATAGTAGCAGTGTTGGCGCCAGCCTGTCGCCTACATACGGTTGGGAGAAGGTCGAGTCTGTGGTCTCTTCAGTCTCTGAACCAGCAGGCAGCAGTGCCGGTTGTTTGCTGGCTACTGACCTAGCCTCACTCCCGTTACCTAAGAAACCAATGTTTGATGCTGTTAGCGGACCAATCACAGGGCCGGGACTAGTGTGAGGTAAACAGCCGTCTGTGACGCAAAATTTAAAGAGGCAGGAACTCTCCAGGGCTAATCCGGCTGGCACTTACAGGACCCTGAGAGTAACTGCTTCCTTTAACTTCTGTGTCCTGAGTTCCTCTTTCACTCTCCTACGGATAGTTCTGGCTCAGTTTGGGAGCAGCCTTGAAGCAGGCCTTGAGCTTATACACATTGTCCTTTTTATAAGCCAATTATTTCCATAACAGAAAAAAAATGGTGAATTAAAAAATTAACTTATTTATTTATATATTTGTGCATTTATTTTGGTAAATTTCTTTTGGAGTAAATACAATAAATTGTCTAGATAAATTCATCACTTCCCTGTCCTCTAGTGTAACTTAAATTACACCATCAGAAATCTCTTAGGTACACACTCAGGGATGGCATTTTGCCTCTGATTTTTCAGCTATTCTCCAATACTTGTTCAGGCAGTTTCAAGATATTATTGCAGGGGCCGGGCGCGGTGGCTCACACCTGTAATCCTAGCACTCTGGGAGGCCAAGGCGGGTGGATCGCTCAAGGTCAGGAGTTCGAGACCAGCCTGAGCAAGAGCAAGACCTCATCTCTACTAAAAATAGAAAGAAATTAATTGGACAGCTAAAAATATATATATAGAAAAAAAAAATTAGCCTGGCATGGTGGTACATGCTTGTAGTCCCAGCTACTCGGGAGGTTGAGGCAGGAGGATCACTTGAGCCCAGGAGTTTGAGGTTGCTGTGAGCTACGCTGACGCCACGGCACTCACTCCAGCCAGGGCAACAGAGCGAGACTCTGTCTCAAAAAAAAAAAACATTGCAGGGATGATGGTTAGAAGAGAGGTAGAGTGATGCCTAAGGTACCTTAGGGGCTCTTTTCAATGGTTTGCCACTTTTCTCAGTGCCTCTTAATGTTTTTCATTGCCTGTGATTTGGTAGATTCTGAGGTTTTAGCACTAAAAGGCTATGTAGAAGTTATTTATTAGGTACAATCTAAAAGACACTCTATCAGCAGTTGGGACAAGTGAACATCCAGCTTCTATTTAAATAGTCTCAGAGGTAGGGAGCTCACTTCATTTTAAGGATGTCCATTCCATCATGAGCCATTTTAATGGTTGAGGTGGAAAGGTGGTGTTAAGCCAAATGTGCTGCTTCTTGCTTCCTTAGGTCCTTCTTCTGATGTCTGAATTTACACAGAATAGGTTTGATTTTTCTGTGCATCGGGGTAATATTCCCAGTTTTTTCAACATTTCTTGTGATGACATGTCCAAGATGCACATCATCCTATTCCTGCTCCTTTGGAAATGGTTCATTGAGAACTTTTTATAATGTAGCACATAGAACTAAGAAAAAAACCAAACTAAACCTTCATAAATGGCCTTACTACTTCTATTAAGGCCTTTTCACTGAGCATGATAGTTCTACTCATTTGATCTAAGAACTCCTGAGACACAAGGCTGCTCACAGTAATATGATGAGCATTTACGCCCATTCTTCTTCACCCTGTACTTACTTGTTTGATTTTTTTGTAATTTGCTTAACTAAAAGTAGATTACATGTTTATCCTTTTATATTCATCCCATTAAGTTTGGTCAATTGATGTAGCCTATTAAATATAATTTTAATGATTATTCTTTCATCTTTCATATTATCTTCTAGTTGCAAGTCTTCTGCCAATTTAATGCTCATAGCATCTCTCTGTCTTCAACCAAAGTTGCTGATTAAAATTTGAACATAGTCCAGTATAGGACAGAAGTCTATGACACATTGGGAGATACCTTCTCTATGTCAGCACTTTTCCTGAAAAATACTTCTTGAAGAGAAAAGGTTGCCGGCTAAATATGTTTGGGGAACACAGCACCCTATACCCTCCTCTGTTAAAGTCACAATGCTTACTAGCTATCCTAAGTGCTCTGATAATTACAGGAGATTGAGAAAATTAATTGTTTAACCCAAAGTTTCCCAAAGGAATTTTCCAATGGATCTCCTCATCAATTATTTAAATAAACTTTTATTTGGAATAATTTTAGATTTACAGAACACTTACACAAATAATACAGAGAGGTTCCCATATAGCCTTCAACCAGTTTCAGTTTTCTCTAATCTTATCATCTCACATTATCATGATACATTTGTCAAATATAGGAAAACACTATTGGTGTGTTACTATTAACTAAACTCCAGACTTTATACCACCAGTTTTCCATTTATGTTTTTTTTTTCTATTTCAGGATCCAGTCCAAGACACCATACTGCATTTAGTTTTCATGGATGATTTGTGAGAATTTCTCAGTATTTTCTTATTCTTCATAACCTTGCCAGTTTTGAGGAGTAATGATCAGGCATTTTGTACAATGTCCTTCAAATCGAGTATCCCTGATGTAATTTCTCATGATTAGGCTGGGGTTATGGGTTTTTGGAAAAAAATATCACAGAGGTGAAATGCCCTTCTCATAACATAATACCGGGGAGGTGGATACCTGATATCAACATGACCCATCATTGGTAACATTAACCTCAGTTACTTGGTTAAGTTGTATTACTTAGGTTTTGTCCACTGTAAAATTATTATTTCTCTTTTCATACTCTAATTTTTAGAACTGAGTTACTAAATCCAGGTAACCATCAAGGGCCCAGTCTCAGTTTAAATGCAATTCTTATTAGTATTTTGTGCAATTAGTGACGTTCTTTGTAATATAATTTGGAAAACACTGCTCTGGATAAATACAAATTACCTAACCATTTTTTTCATTTGGTTGTCCAACCAGATATATTCTGATCAAATCACATTATAACCCCTCCACACTTCTCAGTGAATTATACTAAAAGTTTTAAGGCATTCCCAGTATCTTCTAGTTTATTAACTATTTAAAAAGGAAATTTGTTTAGTAAAATAAGGCTTTTATTTAGTGAAGACTATGTTTCTCTGTCTCTGTTTTTATGTTTTCATCTTTACTTTAAATAATATTTAATATTACAGAACCATAGAATTCAACAGGTGTTAGATACATTAGAAGTTGTCTTGTTCTTCTCCCCCATTATAGAGACAGTGAAATTGAGGCCCCAAATTCTTTCTGGATTCCACCAAAGGTACTCAGCAAATCATTGAGAGTATACTTCTGGAGCCATTTCTTGACTTGTGGACAGGGGCTCCTCTGCTATGAAGTGACTTGCTTTACTCCTGTTGTTTTATGTGAGTGATATGGACGAATAGAAGCTGTGAAAGTGAAGTGAAGAAAAGTCATGTTGTTGGGATGGGGGTAGTTAAGAAATTTTAGTATAGAACAGTGCACTTTAAGGTGTAACTCATTGTGGTGAATTACTGCAGTGACACAGAACTGATAGAAGACTTTTATGGGCAGTGCAGGTACTAAGCGGGATTGTACCTTCAGGGTCATTCATTATCATCTACTATTGGCCTTAGATGGAAAAATTGGTTGTCACCTAAATTAAAGGCCATCGATGTGACATTCCTTGCTCCAAATATCCCTACAATGGGTTTATCCCTTGTGTCTAAAATGTTCCCACTAGATATGTACCCCCGTGGCTCATGGCTTGTTATGTTATTTAACATGCTCTTGGAAAAATAGAACACAAAAATGTGAAGTTGTCGATTAGATGCTCTCTAGTTGAGCAGCTGGCTAAAAGATTCTTGTACGGCAGAGAGAGGCAAAGAAGGAAGGGATTGAGTTTCTGGTAGAGGGGTGGGTAAAGCTTGCCCCAAGGTAAAAAGAAGGGTAATATAAGGAAAGGCAAGAGTATAGTTAATACAGTCTTCACCATTTTACTTAGGACAGTTCCTATAATCTTATAGGCAACAGTATGAGTGTGAAATATTGCAGGCAGTGAATTGGGCTAATTTTCAATCACTCTGGTTTCCACAGAACTCTCCCGTAGATGCCTTAATGCTGATGGCCTAATATTCTTATAGCTGGGATTCCCTGAGAGACAGTCTTGATAATATTTTATCCTTCTTTGATGATCTAAGGCAAACCTGACTTCTGGAATTCCAGTTAGCACTGATGATTGTAATAATTATAGTTGATTTTGCATCTGTATAGCACTTTACATTTCTAAATACCCTTCATAGAAATAGTCTCCTTCAGATGATATATCTGACCACTATTCTGTTCAGCGGATGTGACATATTGTGGCAAAAGCTTTCATTATTATTGCACATATTGATGTGTTTATTTTGTGCACAGAATCCTACTCAACCATAGAGTCTAAAGAAATGACAGCAATATGGGGTAGCAGTCAAGAACAGTGGAGCCTAAAGAAATGGGTTCAAATCTTACTTTCAGCACTTATTTGCTGTGAGTCCTTGAGAAAATTCCAAACTTCTTATGCCTTAGTTTTCTATCTGTAGAATGGTATAATAATACCTGTCTCATACACACAGACACACACACAAACACACAGAGACACACATAAAGTTACACCACTTAGTGTATAGTAGGAACTCTCCGAGTGTCGATTATCCCTGCTACAGAAACAATAGGCATTGAGAGGTAATTATGGAGGTTCTCTGTCTAAGGATTTTCTTGATAGTTTCCTCTGGTCCACATCAAAATGAAAGAAATAAAATAAAAGCTTTATTCTCAACTGTAAATTTATTCAATTTAAACTTTTAAATTCTAATATTATACCCTCCTATCTTTTGTAAAATATCCTTTTAAAATGAGATGGGGATTTCAAATTATTTTTAAATAAATTCGAGGGCAAGAAAGAATGTAAAACTAGTGCCAGTAGCCACATTTGACTTGAAAATGTTACTAGTATGCGAAGCCTAAGTACCTGTAAGCACTGATCTAGATTAATATTGTCTGAATGTTTGTGTTCCCCCAAATTCATATGTTCAAATCCTAATCCCCAAAATGATGGCGTTGGGAGATGGGGCTTTGGGAGGTGACTAGGTCATGAGAGCAGAGCCCTCATGAATCAGATTAGCTTGCCCTTATAAAAGAGGTCTGAGAGAGACCCTTCACCCTTTCTGCCCTGTGACTCCTATAATATATCAGACATTTGTAAAGTATTATCTCATTAAATCATCACAACTCTGTAGTAGGTATTTTTTTTCCTTTTTCATGTGTAAACACTGATGCTCAGAGATGTTATATAATATATCTAAGTTCATGGAAAGTCATGGCAAATAATTTAGATAAATTTAAACATAGATCTGATTAGCTTCAAGGCTGTTTCCCCTCCACCCAACTCCAGTTTGTAGGGAAAAACATGCTTGATTTGGTGCCTGAGTCTAGAGATGGGATGAAAAGAGTGTTTAATGGAAGATGACTCAGTCCTCTGGGTTAGAGGATTGCTTAGTTGAAGCAGAGAATCTTGGAGCCATTTGACAGGGAAGTTAGAGGGGAAGCAGAGGAGTTTGACTTCAGTCATGTCCAGTTTGTAGTATTGTGGGGACATACAAGGGGAAATGCTAAATGAGCCTGGAGATTTGGGGACTATGGTTCAGACCAAAATGTTTGTAGCCCTGTAATATTCTGAAATAAAAAAAGAAAAACTTAAAAAATAAGTTTAAAAACAAAACAAAAGACGGGAAGAGACATTTGAGAATAATCAGCATAGAAGTTATAGTTGAAACTGGAATGAATTTTCCCAAAAATAGAACGTAATGAAAGACAGGTTTAAGAACATCTTAAGGAACAACAGAATTCATATGATTAGATAATGAGAAGAGGAGAGCAGGAATATAGGTGAAGAAACAAGAAAGATTCAAGAGAATCAGAAGAGAGTGGCAATATAACAGAAAATAAGGCAAGAGAACTTGTCCAGGAGGTTTGGTACACAATATAAAATACTTTGGAAGGACAGGAGGTAAGTAGATTACTGAATTTGAGATAAGAAAATCATCAATGACCTTCAAGAATGCCCCTTTTTATGAAGTGATAGAGAAACACATATTGCAAAGGAAACAATTTGTATGAGAGACAACTAGGCCACTGGGGAACTTTGTAGTGATAGAGTGGAGAACTTTACATCTTGTACCTAAAACTCAAAGGCACTGTCTTAATTTTCAAACAAGGCTTCTAAGAAACCAGAATTTTATGGGCAGATTATTGGAATTCTTCTATTACGGATCCAGCAGATTTCAGGAAAACTACTTATGAATGTTGGAAGAAAATCAACTTTAATAGTTTTCAAAGTATGTGGGAGGATGTAGGATGAGGGAGAGAATCACAAGGATACAAGAACCATTCATTAACAGTTTCAGAAAAGGAAAGTCTGTCTAAAAGGAGAAAGGGGAGTTCTGAGAGTTCTTTCAAGGAGATTACAGTGCTATTTTTAGCTATGCATTAAACCTTTTTCTATCAAATTTAGTTTATTCTCCAGAGTGGGGGTATGTTTTATTATATATATGAAGAAGTGAGGCTACTGAGATAATTAATTCTTTTTTCAGCACAAACAGTAAAAAATAGTGAAACCTGATTAGCACCTGCAATAAGCTCCTCTGGAGAGATTCTTGCTTACCAACTACTTTCTTTGGAAATGCTAACATTGGCATTCATTTTAAAAATAAGAACCACCTTCAGTTATCCCTTGCTTCTATTTTGAGGCATTTGAAGGGCTCTCCAGGACTATTTCATTTCTGGTAACTGTGATGTAAGTAAGTAGAAAGAACAACAGTATCATCTATATCATTAAATTAAAGAAAACATTTCTAAATAATCTAAATAATCTTCGCAAAGGAAGTTTCAAAGAAAATTTTTAAAAACGACATAGAATGAAGTGAAGATGATAATGTAACATTGCAACATAGCAAAATTTGTGAGCTACAGCTAATCCAGTGCTAGGAGGGAAATTTATAGCACTAAATGGTCACATTAAAATAAGAAAAGATCTCAAATCAACAATCTAATTTTCTATTCTAGGGAACTATAAAAAGAATAGCAAAATAAACTCAAAGCAGACAGAAGGAAAACAGTAACATAGATCAGAGTTGATACTAATGAATTTGAAAACAGAAAAACAATAGAATAAATCAATGAAACAAAACTCTGGTTCTTTAAAAAAGATCGATAAAATTGACAAACATCCAGCAAGACTAATAAAGAAATAAAGAGAGAAGACATACATTACCAATATCAGAAACAAAACAACAGATATCATAACAGGCTTCATATACAAGACAAGAATAATAATGGAAGACTAAGAACAACAAACACTGCACACATAAAATTACCAACTTAGATAAAATGGACTAATTCCTCAAAAAGCACAAACTACCAAAGCTCACCCATTATGAAGTAGATAATTTTGAATTTGTATTTTAAAAACTCTCCCAAAATATATCCTCTCACTAGGTGCTTTTGCTGGAGAATTCTAGCAAACATTTACAGAGTAATTAACACATATTCTATGATTTTTCTTCCAGAAGATAGAAAGGAAAAAGAAAGCACTCCCCAACTCATTTTATTAGGCAAATATTACCCTGATACTGAAGAAACACAAAAACAGTACAAACAAAATGGAAAACTACAGACCAATATCCCCCATGAATATAGATGAAAAAAAACAAAACCTCAAAAATATTAGCAAGTGGAATCCAACAATATATAAACATATATACATATATATGTATACAGACACACACATATACTAAGGATTGGTTGAATATTAAAACAGCAATCACTTTAATACACCATATTTAAGGGCTGAAGTAGAAAAATCAAATAATCGCATCAATTTATTCAGAAAAAGCATTTCACAAAATTCAACACCCATTTATGATAAACACTGTAAACAAACTAGGAATGGAGAGAAATATCCTCAATAGGATAAAGAGCACTTAAAAAAAACTACAGCTAACTTCATGATTAATAGTGAAAAGTCTGAATGTTTTCCACTTAAGTTTGGAAACAATTCAAATATAGACACTCTCACCACTTTTATTCAACATAGTACTGAAACCCCTAACCATAGCAATAAGATGAGAAAAATAAATATAGGCATATTGATTAGAAAGGAAGAAATAAAACTGCTCCTATTTGTAGATGACATAATCTACATATAAAATCACAAGGAATCTATAAAAACACCTCCTAGAACTAATAGGTTCAGCAAGGTTGCAGATACAAGATCAACATATAAAAATCAATTGTGTTTCTATAGACTAGCAATGAACATGTTATAATCATAGTTGAAAACAATACCACTTGTAATAGCTCAACAATAACATGCTTAAGTATAAATCTAATAAAACTTGACCAGACTTGTATACTAAAAATTGTTAATTGCTGATGGAAGAAATCAAAGATCTAAATAAATAGAGAGACATATTATATTCAAGGAATGGAAGGCTCAATATAGTAAAAACTGATATATCATTTCTCTCCCAATTTAATGCAATTCCCATTAAAATCCTAGCAAGATTATTTGTGAATATATGGAAGCTTATTCTAAAATTTATATTAAAAGACAAAGGAAGTAGAATAATTAAAACAAATTTGAAAGAGAATAGCTAAAACAAATTTGAAAGAGAAGAATAAATAATAAATAGAAGAATAGAACAATAAATAAGTAGAATAGAAGAATAAATTAATAAATCCAGGAGAATATAGTCTACCTGATTTCAAGGCTTATTATATATCTCCAGTAATTAAGGCTGTCTGGTATTGGTGAAGGGATAGATATTACAGATTGATGGAACAGAATATAGAACCCAGAAATAGACCTACACAACTATGTCCCTTTCGATAAAGACGCAAAAGCAATTTAACAAATGTTGCTGAAGCAATTGGATACTCGTAGACAAAAGTTGAAACTCGACCTAAACCTCTCAACTTAAAACATTTTAACTCAAAATGGATCATGGACTTAAATGTAAAATGTAAAACTATAAAACTTTTAGAAGAACCTAGTGATTTGCAAAAGAAAAAAATTGGTACCTTGGATGTCATTGAAATTAAAAACTTGCTCTGCAAAAGAAGATGAAAAGACAATCTATAATCTGGGAAGAAATATTTGTAAACCACATATTTCACAAAGAACTTGTACCTAGAATATAAATCTCAAAGCTCAACAATAAAAAAGAAAATAAAACCACAAAACAAACAAAAAACCCAATCCAGTTAGAAAATCAGCAGGAGACATTGTTTTAAAAAAGAAGATATGTAGATGGTGAATAATCACGTGAAAATATATTGAGTATCATTAATTGTTAGAGAAATACAAATTTAAACCACAATGAGATATCACTATACACTTATTTTCTTAAACAATTAGTTTCTTAAAAATACTGAACACACATTTAACATATGACCAAGCAGTCACATTTATTGGCATTCATCTCATAGAGATAAAAACTTACGTTTACAGAAATCCTATAGGTGAATGTTCATAGAAGCCTTATTTTTAATAGCCAAAACCTGGAAAAAAACCCAGATCTCCTTCATTGGGTTGTTAAACTGTAGTAATCCATCCTATGAATACTATTAAGCAATAAAAAGGAACAGACTGTTCTTCCATGCAACAACTAGGATGAAGGACATTATGCTGAGTGAAAAGAAATTATCCCAGAAGTATACATAATGTATGATTCCTTTTATATAATATTTCTTAAAAGACGAAATTATAGAGATGGAGAACTGATTAGTGGTTGCCAAGGTATAGGGATGAGATGTGGGGTAAGGGTGGTTTAGCTGCAAAGAAATAGCTCACGGGAGGTCTTTGTGTGGATGGAATGGTTTTGGATCTTGATTGTAGTGGTGATTACACGCAGCTACACTATAGAATAAAATCGTATAGAACTCACACAAATACATAGACAAACCCCCAAATGTGTGCATGTAAAACTCATGAAATCTGAATACAGATTGTAAATGGCAAAAATGTCAATTTTTTGATTTTGATATTGTGCTGTAGTTATGTAAAATGTTACCACTGGGAAAATCTTGGGAAAGGGTACTCAGAACTTCTCTGAAATGTTTTTGTAACTTCTTTGGAATCTATAATTACTTCAAAATAAAAAGTTAAAAAGTGTAAAAAGATGCAGGTGAGATAATTTAAATATTTATTTTATTTAACCTGATAAAGTCAAAACAGTATCATTTTAATATGCAATCAACATAAAAACTTATTATTAGTAAGTTATTTTATTTATTTTGGCATTAAGTCTTTGAAATCCAATATATATTTTACACATACAATCTAATGTATATTTTACACATATAGCCATGTGTAGATAGTGGCTATTGTATGGGATAGCTCAGGTCTAGAGAGATTAAAAGTGATTTGCTTAGGCCAGGCATGGTGGCTCACGCTTGTAATCCTAGCACTCTGGGAGGCTGAGGCAGGAGGATTGCTTGAGCTCAGAAGTTCGATACCAGCCTGAGCAAGAGTGAGACCCCGTCTCTACTATAAATAGAAAGAAATTAGCCAAACAATTAAAAACAGAAAAAATTAGCTGGACATGGTGGCACATACCTATAGTCCTAGCTACCCGGGAGGCTGAGGCAGAAGGACCACTTGAGCCCAGGAGTCTGAGGTTGCTGTGAGGTAGGCCGATGCCATGGCACTCTAGCCCAGGCAAAAGAGTGAAACTCTGCCTCAAAAAAAAAAAAAGTGATTCGTTTAAAGTCACAAAGCTAACTTAGCATTCATTCATTCATGCATCCCCTTAATCAATTCTGAAAAAACTAAAAGTCCACTGTGTGCCAGAAACTCTTCTTTGTATGAGGGACAGTGAGTAAATACTAAGACATGTTTCTCACAGATTGATGACATATAATCAAATGATTAAGATTCAGTGAAAAATGTACAAACATTGAGCTATGTACAAAGGTAAGTGGATGAACAAAACAGAATGTTATCATCTCTTGGTATACAGGTCAACGGTGACTCAGGAATAGACTAGATTATTTATAAATTCATCTACTTATTCACTTTGATATGCTTCCCACCAGAAATTTTAAATCATAGTTTTCAAAAAGCTCTGATTTTGTGTACTTGAATAACTTAGTCATTTTGAGCATCCTCAACTCTAAAAAAGAATTGTCTGCAAACATTGCTGAAGAAAAAGTCTACCCTGTAACTCTGTGTACGTTTCTTTCCACCCCAACCCCCAGACAGCTTCTCTCAGGCTATTCTCCAAAGCTAAATGTTTTCATAGGAATAAATATTCATGATCCACTTAGAAACAATTTATGCTTATTCCCATGATAAATTTTGAAGTGCAGCTGTATGTCAGGAGTATCTGCATCAGAAGGCAAATTTTTACAGGGTATTTTTGCATTTTTTTTTCAAATTGTCTTAAGAGCAATCCAGTATGCTACTTTCAAGAAATAAGAATTGGAGATTGTAGAAAATTTTCAGGTGTCCTATTCCTAATGTGGGGGGACAATGTTCTGCTTTGCACTCAAATTTAGCAGACTACTAGAAGAATGAAGTAGAAAATACATTTAGGAAATAGTCATTGCTATTTATTTAACAGTGTTTATACTGAGATAAAGCAAAAGAAGAGTGATTTCCTCCCTGTAGGCAAACTAAAGAGATAGTGGCCTTCACTGCATTTTCACCACATTCATTCAACAAAAATGTATTTTGTCCAGCGCATAGTCAGGATAGGCTAAGTAATGATGTGGTAACAAAATCTCTAAACCGAAATGACTTAACATACATGTTGATTCTTTTACTCATACAGTATTTCTACTGTGGTTTGGCATGGTACTCTTCTGATTGTAGTCCCTCAGCAACTCAGTTTCACCTTAATATATGCTTTCATGATCACTATGGTGAGAAAACAGAACTTGGCAAATAGCACATTGGCTTTTAAAGTGTCTCTATTGAAGTGATATATGTCACTTATGTTTATATTTTGTCAGCCAAAATGGTCACACAGACATACCTAACTTCAAAAGGGCTAGGTAAATACAAGCCAACCATTGGCCTGGAAGGACAAGGGAACTGTAATATTTTTGAAGAACACTAATAATTTCTGCAATCCCCTACTATGTGCCAGGAGTGAATATCACAACATTCTAGTTTTGGAGAACTTTACCAGTCTGGCTGGAAAATGCATGTGTAGGGGAACAACACAGTATGCTACAATATGTTAAGTGCTTTTAGAGAAAGTACAAAAGAATGCCATGGGAATACCAAGGACAGAGTGTCTAACTTTGCTTGGGGAAGCCAAGGAAGGTATATCCGAGGACTGGACATTGGAGATGGGGAATTTGCTAAGTAAAAGGAAATGACTATGAGTGCTTATGTATCTGGGGGGAGGGGCATTGGGGCTAGGGTTAGGGAAAAGGCAGGCAGGGAGGGATCATTCTAGATAGAGGAAAGAATGTTTAAAAAGCCACAGATCCTTGAGACAGCCACGAGTGTCTGAGCTGTGTGAAAAAACTCTTGGAGCAGGAGCCTATAGTTGGTCCATTGTATGTGAGAAGGCAGGGAATAAAACTGATAAAGAGGAAGGTTGGGCCAGGTGGTAAAGGGCCTTGAATGCCAAGGTGAAACATTTAGATATTTTCCTAAGGGCAAGAAGGAATCAATAGAATTTTGGTAGTCAATAAATATTTACCAACACATCTGTGACAGGCTCAGACTACCTGAAATGCTGTATAAGCAGGATGAGGTATAGTTTCCTACTCCAAGGACAGGTTTTAAAGATTTATACAGATTTTTGTGATTCCTCAGTGATTCCATTTGGTATGCTTTATAAGATTTTCCCTTAATATGCTTAGAGAGAATGATGTCAGTTTATGGAAAAATGTTATCTTTTTACCTTACCGGACATTCTATGATAAAATACTGTCTATATCAATGATGAAAATAATAACAATAGCTAACAACTTTATAGCATTTACTATGGGCAACGCACTGTTCTAAGTGCTTTAACTTTAATCTTTACAAAAGTCTTTTTAAATGAGTACTATTCATATGCCCATTTGCAGATAAGAAAACTAGCTTGCAGAAAATTAAATGACTTGTTGAAGGTCATTTGCCAGGTAGCTGGTGGAGTTGGGCTTCAATAATACATACATCTGGAATGCAGCTTGTGGAATGGCAGTGTGAGGTGCTCATCAGACTCTCTTCCCAGTGAAACAAACATTTAAATGGTTCGTTATCCTGGAAATTATCCTAAAAGCATACTGCCGATGGAGAAACATCTATTTGAGAAAATCAACTAAACCTTAATAAGAACAGTGAGAGTGCATGGCATTTTGGTCACTATTTGCTCCCTTCTTGGCCCTTCCCCTCCCACCACAATGTTACAGAAGCTGCACTCCAGACAGATGCAGCTAGAAGACAGGGATCCCTCTACTCCCAGTTCTCAGTTCTTGGCTACAGTTTTACCAGGGGAGAGGCAGGCCACTGGAATCTTTCATCCATCCCAGCTCTGTGTTGTAGGAGCTCTATTCCAGATAGGCACAGTTGAGAGGATTGGGCCTAAATTCCCCTGCCTGGGCCCCTCTAGTAGAGTGGAAGCTCTACCACAGGTATAGCAGGATGAGAATACGGGGCACTGATTGCCCCTGCCCAGATAATTCATGGGATAGAGGTTCCACACCAGGAAGGGAAAGCCAAGAAGACCAGGGACTACCATCCCTACCCAGTTCTTAGCTTATAGAGTAGAGATGTCACTCTGGCCACTATCTCCCTCCCGGCTTTGGTGCAGTAAATCAGAGGTTCGCCAGGAGGGAGAGACACATTATAAAAACAGAGAGCTCAGTAACTCTCTCTCTGAGGATGTACTGAGTTTACTTAGAATAGAATATATATCAATAATAACATTAAGGGTGAATGTATTATTGAACAATCCGATAAAGTGCAGATATTAAATTGGACTGGATTAAAATAAGATCCAACTATATACCATTTACAGGAGATATACTTTAGATTAAATGTTCAAATAAGTTTTGAAAGTAAAATAATGGAAAATAGATATTCCATGCAAACAGCAACCAGAAGAGGGGCTGAAGTCATTATGCTAACATCAGACAAAATGGACTTAAAAACAGAAAAATGTCAGAAAAAATGTCAGAAGAGATGAAGAGGAGCATTTTATAATGATAACAGGGTCAATCCATTAAGAAGACATAACCATTATAAATAAATATGCAACTAACAACAAAGCCCCTAAATACAGCAAACACAATCTGACAGAATTGAAAGGAGAAATAGTGTGTTCAACAACAATGGCTGCAGAGTTAAATATACCACTTTCAATACTGGAGAGAGCAATTAGGAAGATCAGCAAGGATGTATATGACTTGAATAATACTATAAATCAACTAAACCTAACTAACAGTAGTATATAGAAAAAGAACAGCAAAATACACATTCTTCTTAAGTGCATGTGGAAACACTTTCCAGGATAAACCATTTGCAAAGCCATAAAACAAGCCTAAATAAATTTAAAAGGATTGAAGTCATACAAAACATATACTCCAACCACAATGGAATTAAATTATAAATTAATCATAGAAGTAAATATTGGGAATCCACAATATGTGGAAATTAAACAACATACACTTAAATAATGAATCAAAGAAAAAAATAACAGAAAGAAAAGACTTTGAAATGAATGAAAATAAAACCATCATATCAAACATTATAGAATGTGATTAGAGTGCTTAGTGGGAAATTCATAGATTTACATGCCTATATTATAAAGACAAAAGATATCAAATCAATATCCTAAACTTCCACCTTAGAAACTAGAAAAGAAGAGCAAGCTAAACCTAAAGCAAGCAGAAGGAAAGAAATAATAAAGATTATGGTGGCAATAAATGAAACAAAGAATAGAAAAGTGGTAGAGAAAATAAATAAAAGTTCATCACAATTGACAAGCCCTTTGGCTAGACTACCCAAAGGGTGGGGGGGGAGAGAGAGAGAGAGAGACAGAGAGAGAAGACTCAAACTACTACAAGCGGGTATGATGAAAAAAACATCACTACAGAAATAAAAGTATTATAAAGGAATACATTGGATAACTGTATGCCAACAAATCAGATAACTTAGATGAAATGGACAAATTTTTACAACTTTTTAGAACGTTTACAGCTCAATAATAAAAAAGGCAAATGACCAATTAAAAATGGGCAAAAGATCCGAGTAGACATTTCTCCAGAGAAGATGTACAAATGGCCAATGAACACATGAAAATATGTTCAAAATCATTAATCATTAGGGCAATAGAAATCAAACTCACCATGAGATACTACTTCACATCAACCAGGATGGCTATAATCCAAAATACAAACAACAACAAGTGTTGGTAAGGATGTGAGGGAGAAATTTAAACCCTCATACATTACTGATAGGAATGTAAAATAGTGTAGTCATTTTGGAAAATATTTTGGCAGTTTTTCAAAATGTGAAACATAAAGTTACCATATGACCCAGTGGAATGAAAACATGTTCACAGAAAAACTTGTACATGAATGTAAATAGCAGCATTATTCATAGTAGCCAAAATGTAAATATATCCCAAATGTCCATCAACTGATGAATGGATAAATAAAATGTATTATATCTATACAATGGAATAATATTCAACAATGAAAAGGAATAAAGAATTGATAAATGCTATAACATAGATGACCCCGAAAACATTACACTAAGTGAAAGAAGCTGGCCATAAAAGACCACATATTTTATAATTCCATTTATATGAAATGTCTGTAATAGTCAAATATATATAAAAGTATATTAGTGATTTCCGAGGGCTGTGGGTGGGAACAGAAGATAAGGTGGACTTGTAAGTGTGTGAGAGGGGAGAGGGGAAAGGGGTAGTGATTGATATAGGGGTTTTTTTGGGGGGGTGATTAAACGTTCTAAAATTAGTTTGTGGTGATCCCTGTAAAACTCTGCAAATGTACTAAAAACCACTGAATAGTACACTTTAAATAGGTCAATTGCATGCTATGTGAATTATATCTCAATAAATCGTTAAAATAAATAACATATGGAACTGTATGACTCATGTTTCCAATTACTTTTCCCCCTTTCTTACATGTTCTTTGATTTCATCATCTAATCTTCCCCTCTAAAAGCAATGTAGTTCACAAATGAGAAAACCAAGGCACAAAGAATTTATTTTTTCAAGGTCCTACAGCTAACTCCTGAGCAAACGAATCAAATTCAAACAGATTTCCTGACTACACACAGGGACAATTAACAATAGGCTGGGGAAACATGGGGAAGGCACACAAAGGAAACCATTTCCAATAAACATATTCAGTTGTGATAATCTGGGATAAAAAAGGCAAGCTGGTGTGACAGAACTTTTTATTGCCTTCCTCAGGGGCTTCAGAACTGCTTGTAGTTGATAAAGCCGTTCAAACTGAGGATTTGGGGCAGGGGCTTATGCTCAATTCTTTGCAATGTGCGTTACTACAGAGGGAGATAGCAGGTGACTTAAGTCTTTATAAGAATCATCGTAGGGGAAATGAAACGCGAAATGACAATGTTAACAACTGCCAAAGCTTCTCTTTGGGAGTTTATTGATATTCCTAAATGATAGGAATGGAAAATTGATGGAAGAAAAGGCAACAATCTTTAAGGGGAATTAATTTGGCATCTTGTTTTTCTGCCAGTCTCATTATAGCACTTGACAGGAAAATAGCTGCATTTGATGGCATTCACTCTTTTTGACATAGCCATTATTTCAGAAATATTATCACTTTTGATTTTTCAATTTTTGCTGAAATGGTGTCTGATATAGTTTTCTTCTCATTATGGAGTCTCTGTCTCAATTTGCTAAAAAAGATTGCAACCTCAGTGAAGTATGGCAGAAAATTAATTAATGTGTGTGGCTATTTACAGATCATTCAGAGAAAATATCAAGTGGTATTTTCTAGACTGTCTGACTTTGATCCAAACATTCACTCCATAGAATGACATAGATTTCATGGGTGGAAGAGGTGAATTAAAACATGGAAGTTTTTATAATTAGTATTAATATCATAGTAGGAAAATTTAACATGAAATCTGCCCTCCTAAGAAATTTAGTTTACAATACATTATTGTTGATTATAGGTACAATGTTGTGTAGCAGATCTATAAAACTTATTCATCTTGCTTAACAGAAACTTTATGCCTATTGCTTAGTTACTCCCCATTTTCCCCTCCCCCGCAGCCCCTGGAAGCTGCTATTTCACTCTTGATCTCTATTAATTTCACTATTTTAGGTACCTCATTTAAGTGGAATCATGCAGTATTTGTCTTTCTGTGACTGGATTATTTCACTTAGCATAATGCCCTCAAGATTCGTCCACGTTGTTGCATATTATAGAATTTTTTTCTTTTGAAAAGTTAAATAGTATTACATTTTATATACATACGTTTTCTTTATCCATTCATCTATTTGATGGACATCTTGGTTGTTCCCACACCTTTGCTATTGTGAATAGTGCAGCAATGAACATAGGAGTGCTAATATCTCTTTGAGGACAGAATTTCAATTCTTTTGGATTAATGCCTAGAAGTGAGATTGCTGGATAATATGGTAGTTCTATTTTTAACTTTTTGAGGAACCCCCACACTGTTTTCCATAGTGGCTATACCATCTATACCATTTTTCATTCCCACCAACAGTGTGCAAGGGTTCCAGTTTCATTATATCCTAGTCAACATTTGTCTTTTAAAAAAAAATTATTGAGGTAAAATATACACATATAATTTACCATCTTTACCCTTGTAAGTGTATAGATCAGTAGCAATAAATACATTTATCTTCTTTTCTTCCCCTTCTTTTTCCCCTCCCCACCCCTTTCTGGCCTCTAGTAACTACGAATCTACTTTGTGTTTTCATGAGATCCACTTTTTTTTTAGCTCCTGCATATGAGAACATGAGACATTTGTCTTTCTGTGTTTGGCTTATTCCACTTAACACAATGGTCTCCAGTTCTATCCATGTTGCTGCAAGTGACAGGATATCATTCTTTTTTATGGCTGAATAATATTCTATTGTGTATATATACCACATTTTCTTTATCCATTCATTAGCTGATGTGCACTTAGGTTGCTTCCATATCTTCGCTATTGTGAATAGTGCTGCAATAAACATGGGAGTGTAGGTATCTCTTTGACACATTTATTTCCTTTCTTTTGGGTACATATCCAACAGGGGAACTGCTGGATCATATGGAAGTTCTATTTTTAGTTTTTTGAGGAACCTCCATACTATTTTCCATAGTGGCTATACTAATTTACATTGCCACCAACAGTGTATGAGGGTTCCCTTCTCCACATCCTTGCTAGCATCCATTATTGTCTGTCTTTTTGATATAAGTCATTTTAACTAGGGTGAGATGATATCACATTGTGGTTTTGATTTGCATTTCTCTGATAATTAGTAATGTTGAGAATTTTTTCATATATGTGTTGGCCATTTGTATATCTTCCTTTGAGAAATATCTGCTCAGATCTTTTGCCTATTTTTAAAAATTGGATTTTTAATTTTTTTGCCATTGAATTGTTTGAGCTCGTTATAAATCCAGATTATTAATCCCTTGTCAGATGGATAGTTTGCAAATATTTTCTCCCATTCTATGGGTTGTCTCATCACTTTGTTAATTGTTTCCTTTGTGGTGCAGAAGCTTTATAGCTTGATGTAATCCCAATTGTCTATTTTTGCTTTGGTTGCCTGTGCTTTTGAAGTCATCTTTTGGTGGTTTTTTTTTTTTTTTTAATAATAGTCATCCTGACAGGTGTGAGGTGATACGTCATTGTGGTTTTGATTTGCATTTCCCCAGTTAATGACATTGAACATTTTTTCATATATCTGTTGGGTCTTCGTATTTCTTTTGGGGAGAAATGTCTGTTCAGGTAGGAGTTCCTTATATATCTTAGGGATTAACCAGTTATTGGATATATTGTTTGCAAATATTTTCTACCATTTCATAGGTTGCCTTTTCATTCTGTTGATTGTTTTCTTTGCCATGCAGAAGCTCTTTAGTTTGATGTAATCCCACTTGTTTACATATTTTTTTGCCTGTGCTGTTAGTGTCATATTCATGAAATCATTGCCAAGACTAGTGTCATAAAACTTTTCCCTATGTTTTCTTCTAGGGATTTTACAGTTTCAGGTCTTGGTCTTATGTTTATGTCTTTAACTCATTTTAGTTGATTTTTGTGTGTGGTATAAGATAAGGGTATAATCTCATTCTTTTGAATGTGGATATACAGTTTTCCCAACATCATTTGCTGAAGAGACTATCTTTTTTTCATTGTGTACTGTTGGCATCCTTGTGGAAGATTAATTGACCATACATTCATGGATATATTTAGCAGGATAAAAAATCAACATACAAAAATCAGTTGAGTTTCTATTCACTAACAATGAATGATCTGAAAAGGAAATTAGAAAAACAACCTCATTTGTGAATAGCCCCAAACAGAATGAAATACCTGTGAATAAACTTAACTAAGGAGTTAAAAGACTTGTATATTGAAAAAATGATGAAACATTGATGAAAGAAATTAGATAAGACACAAACAATTGAAAAGACATCCCGTGTTCATGGATTAGAAGACTTAATGTTATTAAAATGTACATATTTCCCAAAAGGATCTATAGATTCAACTCAATCGTTATTAAAATCCCAGTGGCATTTTTATAGAAATATTAAAAACAATTCTAAAATTCATATGGAACTGTAAAAGAGCACAAATAGCCAAATTGATATTGAGAAAGAAGAATAAAGCTGGAGATATTACACTTCCACAATATTATAGTACTGACATAAAGACAAACATATAGGCCAATGGAACACAAGTAACTTGCCGGTCAGAGAACCATTGGGATTATCTAATTCTCAAAAACAAGTAATTGGTAAGGTGTCAGGGCCCCACCCAAGCAGACTATGTAAGGTTCAGGTTGGTAATTTTGTTGCCAATGGAACATTGGCATGTTGGGTAGAAGAAAACGGGATAGAAACTTGTTTTGTAGACTGTTTCACCATAGAGTGAGGCTTATGTGAAACAGAGCATGTGTGGTACACTTGATATTATGTCTATGAGAGCATGGCTGATCCTAGCCCCATTGAAATATGGGCTAAGTTTGCTGATAAAATGAATGCCATGATCAGGCCTGATGGAGGAGCCAAGTTTTTGTCAGTCCAGGGAAAAGTGGCTTAGAAAGACAGAAATTGGCCCTACTCACAGATAGGTCTAGCACTTGTCTTTGTTATGTAACCAGACACATGCAATAAGATGCAGTAGAGTATACTGATCATGAACAGAGACCATATCAGATAGACTGAAGTTTGATTTTCACCTCCTCTACTTACATTTGTGTGGCATTGGGTAAGTTACTTAACTGTTCTGTACCTAAGTTTCCTCTTTTGTAAAATGGGGTTGAATGATATTTATCTCCTAGAGTGGTTGTGAGTATAAAATGAGATAATTCACATCAAGTGCACATAATAACATGACAATGTTAGCTATTCTTAATGCTGCTATTATTGAATTAGTCCTTCCAACTCTGGTTACTGATTTTGTCACTCAAGCTTTGGTCTAGCAAGATGGAACATTTCCCAATTAAATCAGTTCAACGAGGTACAGTATGATAAAATGACTTGTTGCTTACTCAGTGTGGTCTGCAAATCAACAGCATCACCTGAGAACTTGTTAAAAATGACAAATCTTAGGCTCTAACCCAGAGCTCTTGAATCAGAATCTGCATTTTAACAAGGTCCACAGATAATTTGTATGTACATTAGGGTTTAAGAAGACCTGCATAATGGATTAACTTAAGATTTGTATCCTGCTTTCACCAGTTATTGCCTGTATCACCTTGCTAAAGTGACTCAGGTTACTTAACTTGAGTATATTTCCCATCTATAAAAATAGAATAAGTAGTATGTATGTGCTATGATTGTTAAAAATATATAAAATAAAACATGTTACAGTACTTAACACAAGGGCAGGCAATGCAAACTCTACCTGCTAGAAAATGATAACAACATGTAATTTTTAAAGCTCCAGATGTGGTCAGCTATTGCTAAGCCATTGGCTTTATATGTTCCTTGTCATAATCCTAAAACAGATAGCAATAGAACTTTAGTGAACTAAACTAAGCCATTTTTTTTATTTCAGCATATTACAGGGGTACAAATGTTTAGGGCACATATATTGCCTTTGCCCCACCCGAGTCAGAGCTTCAGGCATGTGCATCCCCCAGACGGTGCACACTGCACCCATTAGGTGTGTATATACCATCCCCTCCTACCTGCTCGACACCCGATGAATGTTACTACTATATGTGCACATAAGTGTTGATCAATTATTACCAATTTAATGGTGAGTACATGTGGTGCTTGTTTTTCCATTCTTGTGATACTTCACTTAGTAGAATGGGCTCCAGCTCTATCCAGGATAATACAAAAGATGCTAGATCACTATTGTTTTTTTGTGGCTGAGTAGTGCTCCATGATATACATATGCTGCATTTTATTAATCCACTCATGGATCGATGGGCACTTGGGTTTCCACATCTTTGCAATTGTGAATTGTGCTGCTATAAACATTCTAATGCAGATGTCTTCTTTATAGAGTACCTTCTTTTCCCTTTGGGTAGGTTCCCAGTAATGGGATTTCTGGATCAAATGGTAGTTCTACTTGTAGCTCTTTAAGGTATCTCCATATTATTTTCCATAGAGGTTGTACTAGTTTGCAGTCCCACCAGCAGTGTATAAGTTTTCCTATCTCTCTGCATCCATGCCAACATTTGTTGTTTTCTCACTGGAGTTAAGTGATATTTCACTGTGGTTTTCATTTGCATGTCCCTGATGTTTAGAGATGTTGAGCATTTTTTCATATGTTTGTTGGCCATTAGTCTGTCTTCTTTTGAAAAATTTCTATTCATGTCCTTTGCCCACTTTTTAATGGTGTTGTTTTATTTTTTCTTGCTGATTTTCCTGAGTTCTATACAGATTCTAGTTTTCAGCCCTTTATCAGATGTGTAGCATGCAAATATTTTCTCCCATTCTGTAGGTTGTCTATTTGCTCTCGTGATAGTTTCCTTGGCTGTGCAGAAGCTTTTTAATTTGGCGAGGTCCCATTTATTTATTTTTGTTGTTGCTCTGATTGCCTTTGGGGTCTTCTTCATAAATTCTTTCCCTAGGCCAATGTCTATAACAGTTTTTCACACATTTTCTTCTATAATTCTTATAGTTTCATACCTTAGGTTTAAGTCTGTTATCCACTATGAGTTAATTTTTTGTGAGATGTGAGAGGTGTGGATCCTGTTTCAGTCTTCTACATGTGGCTATCTACTTTTCCCCACACCATTTATTAAATTAGGTTTCTTTTCCCTAGTGTATGTTTTTCTCTGCTTTGTCAAAGATGAGATGGCTATATGAGGATGGTTTTATATCCGAGTTCTCAGTTCTGTTCCATTGGTCTATGTCTCTGTTGTTGTGCCAGTACCATGCTGTTTTAGTTACTATAGCCTTGTAGTATAGCTTGAAGTCCGATAAAGTGACGCCTCCCAATTTGCTCTTTTTGCCTAAGGTTTCTTTTGCTATACGGGGTCTTCTGTGGTTCCATACAAAGTGTAGAATAATTTTTTCTAGATCTGCTCATGGGTTGGCAGAATCAACATTGTTAAATATCTATACTACCCAAAGTGATACACAGATTCAATGCAATCCCTATTGAAGTCATTTCTATTTTTTAAAAACTGGAATATATAACGAAAAGTGATTATAAATATGGGTTGGCAAACTTTTTCTGTAAAGGGTCCAATAGTGACTATTTTTGGCTTTGTGGGCCATACTACTAATATTTTTGGCTTTGTGGGCCATACTACTAATATTATTACTCAACTTTGCCCTTTTAGTGGAAATGCAGCCATAGACAATGTGTAAATGAATAGACCTGGCTGTGTCAAAAAAATACAAAATAGCTGGCATGGCAGATCAGATTATAAGGAAATAAAAGGGAAATTTAAGGCAGATCTTGAAGTTTACATTCCTTTCCTCCAGATCTTTCGGGACCTGAGAGGGAAACAGAAATAATCATCACATCAATAACTGTCTCTTGGAGCTTAGAAATGTTGGGTGAGGAGGACAACACATCTTTCAGTTGAGGTAGATATTGCTTCTAAGTTACCACCAAGGTTGTGTTTGGCAGCGAGTTTACTGCTAGGGAAATCTCTCCTCATTTAGTACTAGCTTATGCCTAGGGCCTTCCTGGTCCCAGTGCACTCTGTTAACAACTTGCCAGGTAGACACATCATATTCCCAAGCAACAATCTTTAAACAACATGGATAATCCACAGATGATTTTTCCATGGCCATATACTGAAGATCCCAGTGGTTCAAAAGATGAGTCTTCTGTTTAGAGGGGACTGAGCATAGGAGTGTATTGTCATAAACTGTGTGGTCTTAGTTTGCAGACTTGCTGGAACTCTATCATTGAGCAGGGAAAGATGGGTGCTTAAGCAGAGACCTGGAGGCCCTAGAAGGATTGACTGACCTATGGAGTCAGTGTTTTAGGCTTTAGTAAGTTTATGTTAAGAGTTCGGCTGTCATTTGTCATCAAGAGTATTCAGCCAGTGGGTGGGACCTTGGCAGCAGAATCTCTGGGTTGCAATTTTTTTCCAGGGTAATTGATCTGGGTTGAGGTAGAGTCTGAGGAGGAAAGGAAGCTGGCATGGGATTTGGAGCCCCAAGCCAGCAGATGGAGCAAACTCAGTAGTGGAGCCAAAACACAGGAATAGGGAACGGGTACCCCAGTGGGAACCAGGAGATATCTGCAGTTCTAGGAGGCTCCTTATACAACCATCAGGCATATTCTTATTAAAGACAGGTTATAAGCCTTCTATGTCTAATGTGGGGCATAGGAGTACCAAGTAGTGACTAGCTGGCATGAAGTCCCAGATTTGTATACATAGTTTTGAGTTTTTGTACATCCCTGAATGCTATAAGTTACTATACAGATTTTAAATCTCATGACTTTATGTACTTATTCAAAGATTGCTGAGGATGTTGCATTTTGGAAAAAAATGGGAAATTTACCTATGTGAGTACTTAGTGGGCTTTTGTAGCAATCTGACTGTTCAGAGGGTTTCCAAAAACCTGTTGTACTGTAAAGGCTGAGTACACTTGGGGTTTTGTATAGTTCAGGGTCCAGTGAGGAGGCAGAAATCTCTTCAATTATTTTAACAGGAAAAATCAGTACCTATATGTAAAGAATTTTTAACAAGGTATAACATTGTTAACTAGGAAACTAAAAAGGCAAAAAGAAAACACTAAGGAATCAGGGAAGGAAAAACTACAGGAAGCGCTTCTGTCTCTGGGCCAAGGAAAACAAACAAACAAACAAAAAAGGGGTTGAAATTCTTACTGCTTATTCTTAAAGCTTACATGCTCAGAGGAGGGTCTCCGTGGAGTTGAAGCCCAGACCTCTGAGGTTGGTTAGTTCTGGTGTTTATAAAGGGAGTGTAATGAAGCTGATTCTACAAAGATTGGAAAAACTGCAAACTGCATTCAGCTGCTGTCACGGGATGACACTGCAGTGGTAAAGAAGCCTTGGTAGAGAAATCCTCTCAGGGAGCAGACAGGAAGGAGCAAGTCCCTCCTCCTACCTCCAGCCTTGCAATCTCCTCTACAGCCTCATAGGGCTCCAGGTAACAAAGCAGCAATGTGCATTGCAGAGGCCCATCCTCCATATCACAAACCAGCCTATGGAGGGGTAGGTTAGGAACTGAAAGAGAATGAATTAATAAATAACTCACAGTGCTTGTGTGTTTTTCCAGGACAAGCTTTGTAGGTTCGTTGGGCCCAACTGTCCATTGAGATGAGAAATTACCCAAGAAAACCTTCCCAATTTCTCTATTATCACTCCTTCTCAACATCTACTGCAGTGATTCACACTGTACCCCATAGTGAGTGCTCAGTAAGCACTGTGGATTGAGTGACTAACCAAATGAATTGAGAACTGTAGAGCTCTTTGATCCCGGAGATTGAAATGAATGCAAGGACAGAATTTTCTGCCTTTATCTTTCTTCTAGAAAAATAAAATTCTGACTACTCTAACACACACATGATCATGTATTAAATGACTACATTCAGTAGTCATAAACTTCAGTTTAGCCAGAGAAAATGTTTGTGTGTTTGTGTGTTTTGTAACAAGAACATCAGAGATAAGGACTTCTGCTGGGGAGCTGTTTCAAATAACACACATGCTAGAATGTGTTCTACCTCTTTCAGAAATTCAGGTTGGTCAGAGTGAGAACTCCATCTCCTATAGTGCTACTCCAAGAGAGGAACCATTCTAAGATAACTGTGAAGTTATTTGCAGCCCATATTTGCAAGGAATACATTGAAAGAGAGAAAACCTGCTTGTATTCAACCCAGCACAGAACTGAGTTGAAGCTAATTGGGAATGGCAAGAGCTAGAGAATATTAGACCTTTGATGACAGGCTGAGAGTTTAGAGTTGGTTAATTATCCCTGTTACAAAGATGAGACCACTCCAAATTAATTGGCATGTAAATAAGCAAAGGACATAGAAGAGGAGTAGTGAATCATAGACCCAGGTACTAAGCGAAGAAAATGACTGTGATAATACCGGCTAAGGTTTTCACCTTTCCTTTCTGAGCAACAATCAGAGTCGATGCCAGATTTACCATGTGTATTATTTATTATTAGTGTGTATGTGTTTGGTTACATCAATTATTTTATAAATCAGACCTTGTTAATTGCATAGTCTATTATTCTTGACCTCATTACTTTGCCTGTCAACACATCCAGTTTCTCCTCCTAAAAGTGAGCCTATGAATTCACAAAAAAAAAAAAAAAAAAAAAACACTTTCAAATATAGACTCTCTGTGTGGAATAAATCAGATTTACTTTTTTCTTCTAGTACCTTGCAATCACAGTTCTTCTTGATTTGCACCAACTTCCATTCTGGTTAGCTCCACATCACGATTTTTCAGATCACTCATTATCAATTATCACTTCTGGCTGTGTTATCTGACTGACCCTTTTCAGACGGCAGCCCTTTCTGATTGTACCCTCTGAAATGTGACAGGAGGTAAGGAGTATACACCCATCCCAGGGGATCCCTGCCCCATCCGAGGTCAGAGGGGTGGCATTAGGCAGTTCTTGAATAATCCTTTTGTAATCACAATATAAGCTCAAGGAAGAGTAGTCCTGTGCCTTGTTGTGGCACCAATGACAATTTCAGTTAAGATTCTAAATGTCCCAAATGATTAAAACAAGTAATAGTTGAGTTGCCCCCTACAGAGCAGTATCTGAATTATGTACAGTGTGTTTAATATTGATCTGCCACATATTACACTACATGATGGTATCCGTGGTTGCAGGCAAAGTTGGGGGAGGAACAAAAGCCTCTAATACCTTAGGTGTTAGCAAATTTATATTCGCCTTGTGTTCCTGTGTTCCACTAAAGCTTGGGACCATTTTTATTCAGAATCACAAGAGAAGACTCTCACTGGAATTGTTGAGAACATGAAGGATGTCAGAAATGGAAAATGCAATTTCCAAGGGAAGCAGCAATATACAGGCCAGGGTAATAATTGCAAGTTTGGTCTGCAATGAGATGTGTCATTCCTGAAATGAAAAACAAAAGGTTACACGCAGTCAATTGGTTGGCTGGACTGTCAGGATTGCCTGAAAAGATTGGGAATTATTGGTTTAGATCATGTTTGTGGGAGAAAAATGGAAAGTATAGAAGGGTATATAGATTAGAGGCAATAAACATTTTTGATTTGATGACATGTGTTGCAAAGAAAATCTTTTGGACAGAAATAGGGGGAATAAGGTGTCCAGAAGAGTATAATTTTCTCTGCATATTTGCCTGCCTCTTGACAGTATTAGCTGATAGGTAGCAGTGAGAATTAAGGCAGAGTGGATCTCTGAAGTGTGCTGGATGAGCAGAGAGCTCCTTTATATGACATTGTGACAGGCTGCTTGAAGTCTCCAGGTCATGACTGCTAAGGATTATGAGATGATGTGAATCCATGTTGAAATAAAAGTGCATATCATTCAAGCAGCAGGGGACCAAATTAGGTTTTCCTTTCTTTATGGAGGGACACAGGTAAAATTAAGAAGATTTTGTTATTTTTAGCCACACTCTAAGACAAGTTAAGTCTCATTTATTTGTTTTATTGAGGGGCAGCATGCTTTGCCCCACAAATTTCAAGGTGAATTATTCATTTCCATGACTCATTCACTAAAAATCATTATTTATGTTGACTGTGCTAGAGGAAAGTCATTCCCCTTAACCAAGAGTAACTTTTCCCCTATAAATGATGAAGCTGTAGCTATTTTCTACGTTTTGTAGTTGATGGGACATCCATGAAGCTGAGTACATTTCCCAAGACTTTTGCAATTCTTGATTCATGTTTTTCTAACTGGATGAAAAGTTGAGGGCCATAAGTACCTATTACTTTGACTTTATGGATTGAGCACATTTGGCTTAGAAGTGACAATAAGTTGTCCAATGGGAAACATATTTAGATATTGCATCACACTGCCAAAACCGCAGATCTGCTGATTTTATCACAGTGCCCACTTTGGTCAATTGGTCATGGCTGCCTGCAGGGTTGAATTGAGGATTAATTATGAGGGTTCTCTTTGATTTGTGGTGTCTGTCACATGTTGATAAGGGAAGGCAGCATGCTGACACCATGCATTTGCTATCCCTGTCCTAAAGGAAAACATCTCACTGAATAGTCTGATAAAAGCCAAGCTGCTGTAGGGTTATATTAGATTACCTTGATAAGTCTCCTTCCAACTATCCTACTGTGTTGTTCTCTGGATATTATGGGGCATGAAGGAACCACCAATATGTTGACCATGAAAATTTATATACTATTCATTGAACAATCCTACTTAGTTCTATAATAGCCCACTAATTTTTAACCTTGTTGCAAAGGAGATAATAAAAAATTAATGACCAAAATATTTTAAAGGAACCAAGAAATGTGTAGCTCTAAGAATAAGTTTGTACATGACAGTGAAAAGTCAAACCATAAAATACCTCATGGGGATTTGATATTTTCAAAGCTTTATTTTCATTGAGACCCACAGTTCACTGGCAAATAAGCAAACAAACAAACCTAAAATGAAATCTGTCTACTATTCTGGTCTATATAACATAGTCAAGTATGCTGATGAAAATGAGAAGGAGCATTAACAAAAGGGAGGGCAGAGCTTTTTCCTCCTAGGCTTATCTCAGCAAAGATCTCTCTTGGAGTTTCATTAATTGGAATACATATCCTAATGAAATTAGGCCACTATTCAGCCTTGTCTTTCCTTAAGAAAGGAGAATTATTTTCTAGTTGAAGGAAAGACATTGATTCTGTTTATGTTTCCATTTCCAATGTGTCTGTTGTGTGTCAGAAAATCATCCAGCATAGGAAACAGGAGGATGTTAAAAGTCTTTTTTTAAAACTCCAGTAAAAACAAAATTTGGCACAATGAATCCTATTATTCCTCTCTGAATTTATTTACCAAGAAGTAACTCTGATCTTGAAGTGTTGGTAAGTGTCTGTAAAACCAAAAGTTCTCCGGAAATGAGACAGCAAAGATTTCCAGCTGAAATTTTCCTGCAAGAAATAAGCAGGCCCCAAAGGGAGTGTTTTCTTGAACTTGGTGACATTTTCCTGGTGAAGGGGATTAGATGGCAAGTTATGACAAATAAATACTAATTCTGACTGATTGGAAAGAAGCATAGTAATAATCTGCATAATTCTGAACTAAAATTATTTTGAGGAAAAAGGCATTTTAAAAAATAATAAGCAGTTTTGTGATTTTGGGGTACTATATCTATAGGGGTAGGGGGATTTGGAGACTGCTTCATTAATAGCTAACTTGTATTTACTTAATAACATTTCCACACATGCAACCAACATGGGCTGGATGAAATAATTCAGTGCTGTTTGCTTGCTCTGGTGGAACTTTTGGTCAGGAGCAGGAGAGAAAGTATATGTTTATCATATTATGGATTGTTGGTGGACAAATCCAGTTTCCCACTGCTCAACTGGAATAACTCTGAGGTATGTTGTGTGCAGTCTCCCAGAGTTCTCTAGGGGGATTGGGCTTCAGTTGCCCACAGTGGAAATTTGACGGAAAATGTTTTATTAGGTACGTGCCCTTCCCTGCCTTATTTCCTCATTCCATTACTGAGGTTTCTTGGGATCACCTCCTACGGGAACCACTCATACTTGAAGCTTTGTCACAGAATCTGCTTCTTGGGAAACCCAAACCAAGACACATTTAGATAAAAAATAAATTGCATGAGACTAAGAAAGAGAGACAGAGAGAGAGTGCGCATGAGATAGAGCAGGGAATATAGTTTAGAACGAAAGACCTGGAGGTTTAATTTACCATAAGCCTAATATGGATCAATAGCTGTGATGTGGAGAGAAAATTATTTCCATCTCAGATTCCAAAAATGGAAAACTAGTATCCAGATCAAGAAAGGTTTTATAATCATCATCGTTCAAGCTACGTATATAAGACCAAGCCCCTCACTATAAGAAAAGCATTACTGAGTGAGATTAAAAGACAGGGACACCTTGTCACCTGAGGAAGTGTTAAAGGAACTGGAGACATTCAACCTGTAAAAGAGCCGTCCTCCAATTGTAAAAGAAGTTAGAGTGGGCTTATTTTGAGTTGTTCAGCCAAAGAAAGACTGATTGTGGGAGCCAGGGATGGGAATTTAATGCTTATAGTATAATTGGAATGAGACAAATTTGACTTGGAATCTCACATTGATAATTTACTATGGGAACTTTCTGAGCCTGGGTCTTCTTATCTGGAGAAATGGAATAATAACATTACCTCCTGGGGCCAGACATACAGAGTAGAGAACCTTATCCCCCTTCCCAAATTTTATAACAAATGAAGGTTGTAAACAATGGCATTGTGAGCCTTGCAGAGGGAGGGGGAATAGGACAATCAAATATTTAAATATAGACTAAATCTGTAGTATATATTACATATCAGATTACTTTGATTAAGAGGATCCACTTCTAGCTCAAGATGCTCTTATTCTAAGAAATCGGGTATAGTGAAAGCATCCATATAGTCACATTAGAAAATGCAGTCATTTCATGGCATCTTTATTCCCTGTCTGACCAGGTGGTTGCTGCTCCATCTTTCGCTCAGTGTTAAGACTCTCTGTGGGATCATTCTGACATCCGTCCTCCCTCATGCCAGATCATTTTCACTGAGATTCTGGAAAAGAGAACAATGGAAGCCATTTTTAGTATCACTGCTCCCCCAATCTCCCCCATCTCAGGTAACAGCAACCTCGCTCACTCTTCCCTCCACTCAGAGGTACTCCTTGCAGTTAGCTCCATGAATGAAGTGGAGGAAACAGTGAGTACAAAAGCCCCACACACATACCACAGTATGTCTGGCTGGTTAGAAGAGAAGGTCAGTGCTGCTGGAGTGAAGTGAGCTACAGGAAGAGAGGCGAGAGACGGTGGACCGTAGCTGGAGGCCAATGCAAATGTCAGGGCCACAGAAAGGCCTTCTCAACTCTTACCTGAAACAGTGCCCTTGACCCCTATCACTTGCTGACCCCCTCTTTCCCGTTTACTTTCCTTTTCAGCACTTATCACCATCTGGAATATTCTATGTTTATTTGATATTTGCGTAGATGTTTCTTCACATCTGAATGCAGGCTCCATGAGAGCAGATATTGTTGACTCTTTTTATCATTTGTGTAATCCCTGAACCTAGAACAGTGGCAGGCTGTGGTAAGCAATTAATAAATATTTGTAAAGTATGAAATGCACGTTGATCCTGAAGGTCCGTGAGAGTCTTGAGACAGTAAGCATTTGCTGCATGACAAACCCCAAATATTAGTCACTTTTAACTACCACCATCTGCCAGAAGGTTCATCTGGTCTGGGTTAGGCTCAGCACCTTTCTCAGGCCTTGGTCATATGTTGGCCATATCTGGCACATTGCCAGCAGTTTGGGCTGGGGGAAGGGGGGAGGGGAAGGGGAAGGAACCCAGGTTCTGTGTTGCTCATCATCCTGCAGGCTTCTGTATGTGTTAAGTAAGCTTCCATCCCATTAATTTGTCAACTTAGAAGAACCAGCCCAGACTCCAGTGATAGAAAACAAGGCCCCTCCCCTTGATGGGTAGAGTTACAAAGGCACCTTGACTATAAGGGTACAGTGATGAGGGAGGGGAGATCTGTGGCCATTTTTGCAATCTACCACAAGCTCTTTGTTCTTCCTTGTCTAACTAGCTGGTCTCTCTTTTATTGAGCCACGTGCCTATTTCTGTAGCAGCCAGTGGACTGTCTTCTCCATCTTAATATCATCTAGTGCAAACTTTATACCAGTTTCTGGAAGTTTATGTCTCTTCATAAAATTGCTGGATATCCCCAATTGTTCTGGTATTGTTTTACTCTGCCTTTTTTTTGTTTTGTTTTGTAGATTAATTTTGAAGCAAGTACGATATTTAAAATCCAGATAAATATCACTTCTAGGTGACTCTGGCATGTGGTTTTCTTCATAATTTTCATGGTTGGAATAAACTAATGCTATTTCTGTCTCCTACAGAAGCGTTTTATCATTGTGGCATTTTTAAGCCAACATCTGGTGTACATGATGTACAGTTGAGTCACTGTTTTTCTTTTCAATAGGTTTTTCCCTTGCCATTTGGAGAGTCTTTTTCGTTTCACTGTTGGCTTACTCTTTTATCTGTGGTACAGAGTGTCTTGTGTCACATTTATGGAAGCATTTTGCTCACGCAGCTATACTAAAGCATACACATTAGAACATGCTAAAATACGCACAGAAGCAAATGTTTGCTGTCACAGACATCGTTTGCGTCCCTCACCATTTCGTGCAACTTGCTGGCACCCACATTTACTGGTCTGAGGGGTCTCTCTGGCCTCCAGGGTCTTATTTGATCACCTGCATCAGATCATAAGAAATGTCGTGGAATTACCCACTCCCCACCCCAATCCCTCAACCAATGACTACAGGGAGTTGGGGTATAAATCCCTACTTCCTTCACCTCTGAGGTAGGGGCAGTAATTCTGAGGTGTACATCATATATTGACTCAATTTCCCAGAGGGCTCAAGCTTCAATTTTGTACAGGGCAAACCTGCTCACTCGTGTACTCTTTCTTTCCTGCATTACCTTTTCCACTCATTTCTATTTCCCTCCAGATAAACTACCTGCCCTCAATTCCTAAAATATATGCACATATCTTTCTGATTTTTACAGTAACATTTCCTCAATCCTAAACATTCAGTTTTATTTAGAGTTTTAAGTACCAATATCAGAATTTTAGCAAACATAAGCTACCTACTTTTTTTCCAATGAAAAAATTATATCACAATCTCTTGCTAATGCCCTTGGGAACCTAAATCTTAGGAAGGCCAGATTCTGTCAGATAAATTGCTGCTTCTCTGACAATTCCTACCCCTGCCTCCAAGTTTGTATGGAAGGGGGGAAGGATGAGTGTCAGTGTTTGTGTGTTTGTGAGTTCGTTTGTGTGTGTGTGTTCAAGGTGGTGGGAATATGTGTGTGTTTACATGTGTCACGTGTCAATAATATGGTTGGGAAAAATGAAATAGAAGTGATTTTAAAAAGAATTTGAAAACATAAAATGTTGTATATTGTGTTCACTGTTGCTGTTAACAATTTTAGGAGTGGAAGAGTGATGTGAGTACTGCATTTAATGCTTTTAAGTTGCTTGGTGTTAAGGACAATTAGTAGTGAAAAGGAAAGCACAATAGCAAGAGGTCCTGTTTGTACTATTAAATTATAATTTGGAGCATCTGTAGAAACGAGGCTGAGGCTTCGCTCCCTAATATCTCTAAGTATTGTTGGTACAGCCAGGTAAGGACAAAGCAAATAACTTTGTTCTTTCTGTACTCCTGTAGGAGGTTAGGATTATGCCCTACAGTCTATACAGACAGTTGTTTGTAGATGTGTGTGTGTGTGTGTGTGTATATAATATGTGCTAGTGTGTGTGTGTGTGTGTGTGTGTGTGTGTGTGTAGTGAGGGCGTGGTATACACATATGTCTACCACAAAGCCAAGTCATCTTGGTCTCATGCTCAAATGCTTGTTTCATTTCCTGCTACTCCCCTCAGTCCCCAAATCTAATGTTGGTTTACTTTGTATGTTGCTATTTTTTCACAATATCCTGGGAAGGATGAACTGCTCTCATCTTAGACGCTCCTGGAAGACATGTGGAATATGGAAGTATTAGCAGAGTATGATCATACAGATCATTGCATACACTAGAGTATCATCACCCCAAACTGAATAATCTGTAGTAATTATTTAACTTCTCTTTTTGAGAATCGGTTATATTTAGACTTTTAAGTATCAATATCAGGATTTTAGTAAACATATGCTACCTATGTTTTTCAATAGAATTAAATGGTTACAATTTAAGAACAAGACAAAAGACCAATGGAAGAGAAGCCTCAAATAAATTCTGGTATGAAGGTTTTGTTCATGGTCCTGGGAAATACCCAAGCTCTCCACTCAACCTTTAGATAGAGTTTCTGTTCTGATGTATGCATCATTCTTTTTAATGGACGATGGTGCCAAATCTGATTTGTTGGTGAAACCTAGAGATGGGAAACTAAGACGGGTCAATTGGGATGGGGATGATGTTATAGTGGTGGGAATTCCTGGGAGGAGGAAATCCCACCAAGGCCTTACCACCAGGCCTCATAACCATGTAGCAAGCTGGTCCAGAGAGGCCTGCTTGGGTGTATGGTACTGTGGATCAGCAGCTAAAATTTCAAAGTAATAACATGGCATTATTGTCAAAATAATAATATGCCAGGAGCTGCCAAATTTTTTAGATGCTACCTAATCTCCGTCATTTCAACTAGATGGTGACTGGGGAGAAAGTGGCAGAAATGATTCCAGCATGAATCGTGAGCTTTGCATTTGTGCTAACCATGGGTTATGCTGCTTGTACATATATTGTGGCCTAAATTCAAAATATTTCCAGGGTCAATATTAGGTGTTTGGTTAAAGTTACTAATATTAGAAGAACTATTAGAAAATTAGAAAATCTAGCATCTCTGGTTATTATCATTTCAAATATGTGGGTGACAGCCCTGTAGTCATTTATGAGAAAATGTTTTTACTTTATTCTTCTGGAGACTTATCTCTTTCTTCAGAAACACCTGTACCATCTAACTGCTTTATCTTTCCTGTACTCAACTGAATTAATTTCTCATGTATTAGTAGGCCCTTATATTTTAATATCCTGAGAATGCTCCCTATCTAGTTGAGAAGAAATAATTTGGAAATTAAGGCCAATATCATATATCACTGGAGCTCTTCTGTAAGACTTCTTGGGGTTTCAATAGTACCTAGACTTCTGGAAGGAAACAGAAAGCAGGGACTCTGTGGGCCCGAGGCTGGGAACTATAGTTCCCAAAGGGTATATCTTCAAGGGGGTTAATATCACCCCTACCTCTACCTACAGTACCTAAAAAGGGTCAGCATAGTTGAGGTTAGTAGTTTAGAGCATTATTTGCGGCTTCAGCATAAGCAGGTCTCAGACTTGGTTATTCCTCGTACTAGCTATGTCACATTAACTCCTTTGACCTTTATTTCCTCTTCTGTAAAGTGGGGGTAATAAGAGTGCTTTTCTCATAGGGTGAGGATTAAATGAGATAGTGTAAAGTACAGTACCTGGTACATAGTGGGTATAAATAAATGTCAACTGCTGTCATTCTCAGTCTTGCCAATACTTATATCCCAGTATGTCCTGTCTGTTAGATAGGGGCACAGGAGCAGCGACCCAGGCAATGTTTGGTACTCAGATTCATTCAAGTATAGGGCAAGATGATTAATCAAGATAGATCCAGCAACCTTGCAAAAGGTTGTGGGGAGTGGAGAGGGAGACACGTAGCAAGATGATCTATCTGCCTTGAGAAGAAGGATGTACTCAGTTGTCTAGAAAGCTGGCCAAGTGGAATGAGGTTTAGGGACTTGCTCAATACCAATATGGTACTAAGGCAAAAACTCAATTCTATAAGATGAACAACCATAACAAGTATGAGGGCAAGATACCAGGTCCTCAGGGCTCACCATTTGTGTGCCTGCTATGGAATCTACAACAAGGCTAAGTTTAGGTCCAAATGGTGGGACTGATATCTCTGTCACAGTTGGGGACTATTTGGGACATGGTAGGGAGAGAGGCTTCCAGAAGGAAAACATTAAGGAAGATGGGTGAAAGCAAGGGTCTGATTTCTGTCCAAGTTTTAGGCTCATTCCTATATTCTCATTGATGTTGCTATTGTCTAATATTACCCAAGCTCTTTTTTTGGACACTGAGACTTGTCTTTTCCTATGCCTGAGTTGGATTTATGGTTTTCAAATCCTTGGTTTGATTTGGCAACAGTGGGTATTCTAATTCCTCATTTTCCATGTTGTATTCAGATTCTATGACTATTACACTGTAAGCTCCTTGAGGACAGGAAAACATCTTCCTTATTTTTGACTATTGAGCCTATACTCAGTGTCAGACATGATAAAGGTTCAGAAAAATATCTTTGGGATAAAGGAATAACTAAATCTTCTTGTAGGATTCGGCCCAATAAACCTTGACTGTATTGTTCCTTATGTCTTAATTTGGCTATCTGTATGGATATAGATACGAAGTGACAACATGGTTAAAGCTGTGTTCTGACAAAATATGAATCCAAAATTAAAATGAAACACAAACAACAAAGCGTTATGCATCAGAACTTGGCAAGCTTCTGAGAAGAGATTCCAGTTGCCTTTATGATTTATTTGGTGGTGACTAATTTTAGCTTATTAGGAATGTGAAATAAATTCAACTTTTTTTTTGACAAACTCTTTCTGACAGTCCCTAAATCCCTCATGCCCTAAATGTTTTTTTCCATTATCTAACCGCCTGAGGAGGCAAAAGCCGACATAAGTCAGTCCCATCACCTTCTGTGCTCTAGAGGCCTCCTTAGTTCTTACTCGTTTTCTCCTGAATGTGTCAAGTCCTTACTGAAAAAGAGATCACAAAGTGTCCAGAATGCCTTTTGGAAACTCCAGGGAATACAGGAAATGCTCTTAGTTTGAAACCTACAAATTTTCCACCTAGTTCTAGCATTAAATAAAGAAACGGTCTCAATGTTAATGTGAAGTTAATTAATCAGTATGCTTAAGACTTGAAAACCCTTACTAAATTGGTGAGGCAGACACTGTTGGTGCTGTGCCATATTCCCCCAGCACTCACTGTGCCAGGGGACTCTCATACAAATAGTCGTTGCTCTATGCTTAAGGACTTTCTCTGGTTATAGGAGCAGGCTCCACCAGTGATAGGAGTAGGCCAATAGTGTCTGAGAGCAGTTCTCCACCAATGATGGATAGGGAGTTGACCAATAAATATATTTGAGGTGTTGCCTAGAAATCTCCAGAAGTTGGACCCAGTTGCCCACAGTGCATGCTGCAATTGCTTCTTTCTTTTCCATGCCATACTTTACCACTGGCCTCTCAGTGCTTCCTGAGATCACCTCCCAAATGAATTACTAGAATTCAAAGCTTCGGCTTGGGGTGTGCTCTGAGAACCCAAACTAAGATACTGGGTAGAAACAGACATGGACAGTCAATATAACTTTCTACTGGATATTAAAATGAGCCCATCGAAATAGAACCAGTATTCCTAGGTCTTAATATTCAGGTAAATCCATTTTCATAGTAACTGGCTGATAAACTGGGGCAGGATACAGAGGGCCAGTGGGTCCCCAACACCAGTGCACATTTCTACAGTTTTAATCAATGTCCTTTTCTTTGAAGTTATGTCTTTTATGAAATGCTGGTCCTAGTAGATGAGATTTGGTTTTTTTTTCCTTTTTCTTTTCTTTTTTTAAAATAAAATTACTCAGCAAAATGATAGGTTGGCAAATATGTAATATACTCAACAACCAGCAGTTTTCTGTTTATAATTGTACCTGTCTGTAAAAATCTGAAAGTCCTAGGAACACAGTGGTCATTCATGATGCAAGAACACAGAAAATAAATGGATATTTCTGTGATTGCTGTCTGCAGCATATTTATGAGGGAATCCATTAAACTGTGTGGTCCTCTGTACCATTTTGAGTGAAGCGAAAGGTGTCAGTGATCTCAGAGGTTTCTTCTAAGGTCTAGCAATCTTGAACTGCTCTGGCTATAGGGCCTCTCAGACTATAAAATTGCAACTGTTCTCTTTGGTTGCCTCTTGTCTCCCTTTCTCACTTCGTTCTGTGTCCTCAAAACCTGTCCTAAATCTTGTTAGGCTGTTTTTCCTAATAAATATGTCCATTCTGAGGGCACGAAGCATCTTTTCACCATCCTTTAGTCTGTGATATTGGCAGAAAGGTATTTATTTAATGTTGAATAAGTGTGGCCTTTTCAAATTGTGCATCTGAGTCATTTTGTGGAGACTGGCTGAGTTGGTTAAGAACTGGCTGTGATATAAGGCCTGAGGAGAGCTGGTACTCAGCAGTTGATTCCAGAAGAGAAGAAAACTTGAGGCAGAGAAAATTTGAGCAGAAATTTATTGCTCTGAAAGATAAAAAGGAGGCAGACTATGTGGGTTCAGGAAAGGCAGCAAATTAGTATATTCTGAAGCTTGATGGCTTTTCCCCACATAGAAAATTGAACTTCAAAAATCTAAAGTGAAGAGACAAAGGAAATGTATCTGTAGACTCATAGGTGAGCAAGTGCCCTGGGGGTCTAACAGAGCTAAACCGTTGCCTCCGACATGGCAGGAGGAAAATGCCAGCTCTGACTTGCTTGCTTGTTAGAATGAAAGAGAAAGAACTATTTAGGTGGAGATCTGGCCTCGGGCCCTACAGAGGGGAGAAAAGGGAGAACATGAGTCAGTGTTAGCAGAGAGGGGCACAGGATAGCGGCTCAAAGGTGAGCTTCAGCTCTGTGCCCATGTCAAATCCTTGGTGTTTCACCTTGTTATTCTTTTTTGTGCTTGGTATTTGAGTCCTTCAAACTTTTGGGCTTTTATGAGTTTTTTTTTTTTACTATTTTTAAAAATGAGACATATTAATTATTAAAATTTGGAAAATATGGTAAAGCAAGAACAAGTAAACAAATAACCAATAATTTCCATGTTTTTAAAATTCATTATTTTTCTGCTGTTTTCTCCTTTGATATTTATGTATACTTTTTGGTGAGTTTTTTAATAGTAGCATCATAGTATGTGTGTGTGTGTGTGTGTGTGTGTGTGTGTATGTGTGTGTAGTTTTGTACCCTGGTTTGTTTTACTTAACTTTAGATTGTGAGCATTTTCTTAAATTATTAGTTTTCAAAAACATAATTTTTCTAATGACAAAATATCATTTCACTCAGCCAATTCTTGTTATGTGTCTGGCACTTTTCTAGATACTGAGGTTACAGATATAAACAGGACGGGGCCAACTCCAGCTTTCTTGACAATTATGACACGATCTCATAAATATTGGGCATGGCTTTATGCTTGAGGTAAACATTATTTATGATTTATATTTCTTTATGTAAACATTAATAGGTACAGAGAAGTACATCAGAAATGTTCTCAATTTTGTTCCATCCTGTCCTTTTTAAACTCCTATGTAAAAACTGGACTAACTCAAAGAGAGGCCACACTAACTTCCTGATGACATCAACTAGGCAGAAAAATCCCAGCACAGAAGAATAATTGAGTTCCTCTCTAAACTAATCTTAAAACTGTGATGAGAAGAAACTGCCTCCTTCTAGGATTATTGTTAGCATAAAAGAAGGGCTCCTTTGACCCAAGGCTTCCTCAATTCATAAGGTGGCATATGGATTTGGGTGGGGCATCCTTACGTGTGCATTTCACATCATCATGTCAGGAGGTATCTACCTGAGGTCTCTATGGTTATGTAGATAAATCGTGGTTAATGGAGTGGCTTGCTATTTCAAGGTATCTATTTCTACCATATTGAGTAGCAACTCTACTAACTATATATTCTGGGATTTTAAAATTGATTGCATTGATTGCATTTGTTTCTAAAGTGGCAAAGGACCTCTCAGACAAGTCCAAAGTGCACAAATCATAGGTATAAAGAGGAATGTTCACAATTCGAACATGTCATGTAACGAATGGGCACCTAGAACAAGAAAAAGAGCATTATCAGCGCCTCAGAAACGTCCATCTTGCCCCCTTCCTGTTACTACTTCTCTCATCCAGGTAACCAATTTTAGAAGCATGGATAGATTTTATCTTTTTTAGAATTTACAGAGTTTGCTCTCTTTGTGTCTTCATTGTTTTCCTCAATATTTTATCTTTGTGAGATTCAAACGTATTGTTGAGTGCGGTTTTGTTGGTTTTTTAAAAATTCTCATTGCTGAGTGTATCCCATTGTAATGAATATACCACAATTTATTTTCCATTCTACTGTTGATGAACATTTAAGTTATTTCTACTTCTGCGTTTTTAAGAACAATACTGCAATAAAATGCTTATTAAAAAAGTCTTTTGGTATATCATATGCATACATTTCTGTTGAGTACATACTAGGAGCAGAATTATTGAGTATAGGGAATGCATATATTAAGCTTTCACAGATATTGATCAACTATTTTTCAATGTGGTTTTGCCAACTTACACTCCCACCAGCAGTACATGAGAGTTCTAGTTGCTCTTGCCCTTGCCAACACTTCATAATGAACATATAGTTTTTGTTTTTTAATAACAGTGTTTACAGGAAATAATCAAGATTCAAAATTTTGAGCAGTGTGTTCAGAGAGCCTTTAATCGTCTTTGTATCCATAATGTTTAATCAGAAGATATAAAACTAGATACTTTATTAATATTTTATTCATATTAAAAATGCAAAGATGTTATTTCAAAAGATAATAGTTTTTATATTAGTTTGTCTTTTTTCCTTTCCTTTGAACAGAATTCAGACCTAAATATTAGTTTTTCTCTAATATTCACTTCATAAATAGCTAATAGTGGCAAATAAATGGCTGCGATCCCTTTTTACTCTTTGGAAAAATGGTTTACCTGAGCTCTATTAAGACAGTGCAATGACTAAAGACAATTGTGGAATGAAATTTATCAAGTAAGTAAAGTTTCATTGGAACACAGCTGTACCCACTTGTTTACACACTGTCCATGGCTGCTTCTGGTCTACCAAGATAGTCAAGTAGTTGCAGCAGAGAATGCATGGCCTGCAAAGCCTCAGATATTTACTTTTACTATCTGGCCCTTTACAGTAAAGTCTGAGAAGCAGGACTAGCGCAGCATTTAGTAAAAAAAGTTTCAGTTCTCATAGGTCTTCAATTGAAGACTTTGCTAGCAATTAAAATAGAAACCTCTACGGTAGGGGTGGTCAAATGTTTTCTGAAAACTTTATGTTCAATGAATTTGAATTTTATATATTTTTCATGTGTCATGATTTCTTCTTCTTCTTTTGATTTTTTTCTAGCCATTTAACAATGTAAAATCCATTCTTAGCTCAGGAGATGTACAAAAACAGACGGTGTGCTTCATTTGGCCTGCATGCCGTAGCTTGCTGATCCCTGCTCTAGGGTTTTAATTGCTGATAAGCTTTGTGAAGGCAGAGACCTTGTCTGCTTTGTTTCATTGTTAGATCTCTAACCCTGACATCATACTTTACACAAAACCTATGCTCTAAAATATCTGTGGAATGAAATACTATTGCCATTTTTAAATTATGCAGCATGGCACAAATCCCAGATTGAAATTTAGAGGGCTTTATTTCTTTTATTTAGCATATACATATCACATGCCTACTATGTGTTCTGCATTGTGCAAAAATATAAATTGTTTACTAGATCTGACTCCAGCTACTTGGAAGAAAAACTCATTAACTTGTCATTCGTCTTATACCACAAATGTCCTACATTCAGGACACTGGATATTAGTATAGTAAATTCATGTGTCTATGAATAGCCACAGTTATTATGTGTCAGGCATTCTGATGAGAAAATCAGGAGCATAACTTAACAGTGAAGTGGAAGAAATTTTTTTCCCTTTTCCCATGGGCAAACAAGAGAACAGCTAACATTTCTTTAGATAATGCATAATAAATTATGCATAAGTACAGATTTATAAATAAGTCAAATCTCAGTTTGCAACATGAGTTGATATAGTACATGCTGGTAACACTTGAGTTTTCTCTCGTCATCCTCATTGCTAAAATCACTAGTCATCAAATAAAATTTTTAAACATTCATAGAATAAGGAAGAAAATAAATAACCAGTAAAATTATCACCAAGGTTACTAGTCTTGACATTTAGTTACATCTTTCCTCTCTTTGTCATATCTCTCTCTAGTCAGGACACAACAAAACTGCAAACTTTGGAGTTAAACCTACTGCTGTTGTATCCTCTTTTTGTTATTAAATAACCATGTTATTTTGAACAATTACTTCATATTTCCATGCCACAGTTTTCTTATCTGCAAAAGTAGGAAAATAACAGTATGTCCTAATAGGATATTGTAAAGATTAAATGAGATAATACTGTAAATTACTTTCCATAAGCACTCAATAAAAGTTGGGTGTTATTATTATTGATATTTACAAAACAGGCATCACACTAACTTGACAATTTTTTTCTCCCCCTCCCCTTTCCTTCTTTTCCCCTCCTTCTCCCTATTTCCTTCCTTCCCCTTCTCCTCCCTCTTCCTGATCTTCGATGGCTTCACAATGTTCCATTTTCTAGTTATACTCTAAGTTATTGTTGAATAGTTAGGATTATCTTCCACTTTTCACTACTCTAATAATATAGTAAATACCCTTGTATATCCGTGTATATTCATTTCTCACTGAATCTCAGATTATTTCCATGGTATGTTTTCCTAAAATGTAATAGCCAGGTTAAAATATAAACATATTTTTTTAACTTTTTAAAAAAACATTAAAATTTGCCTTTAATGAAGCTTGTACCATATAATATTCGTAAAAACAGTCCATGAGACTGTCTTACTGCATGAATATTTTACCACTGGCTATTATCTGATTCATGCCAGATAACATGGAGTTTGTGTCAGAGACTAATATTTATTCCTCAGTGGCAGTTCTTCATTCTTCCTTGGTATTAAAATCTCCAGTTTTTAGCTCAGTATGTGGGCACAGGGAATAAAGACTGAATTTCTCATATTCCTATTCAGTTGTGTGTGGTCATATGATGCAAGAAAATATGATGTGTGCAAATTCTAGGGAGTGAACTTTAAACAAAGGGGGCGAGAAATCTTTTGCCCTTTCTTCATTCCTGCTGGCTGGAATGAAAACACAATTGCTGTAGCTCTAGTTATTGTGCATCATGAGGTGACCTTGGAAAAGGTCAACAGTAGAGCTGAAAAATTGAAGCAGGCTACATTCCTGACACTGTAAAGCCCCCAAAGCATCTCAGGACTTCTATCTTTTTAAGCTACCATTTTCTAGAGTTTGTAGCCAACTCCAATTCTTCTTGATTCTGATTAAGGCTTTTCTTAATGACTTGCAAAAGCTCTTTATAAATTAAGAATATTAATCCATTTCTGAAAAATTTTGCAAATATTTCTCAGACTGATTTTTAATTTTTCCCATCGTGTTTATTATATATAGATGTTTATGATTTTCATATATATTTAGAATAATGTCTACAGTACTTGTTCTGTATTTTTCCAAACATTTTCAAATATTAACTCACTTAATCTTCATGACAAATCCATAAAGTGAAAACTCATTAAATCCCAATGATAAAGAAATTTAGGCTTAGAGAAGTAAAGTAATTTGCTTAAGGTCACACATCTAGTAAGTGGCTGAGCTGGAATATGAGAAGTCTGAATCCATGCTCTTAACCACTGTGCTGTGCTATCTTATTAGTATGTCCTCCAGATCAGTATGCATTTGTGACTATTGTGTGGTTTGAGGCTTAAGAGCCTTCCAGAATTTAGAAGTATTTATTTATTTTTTATTTTTTGCTGACTTTTTCAGTTTTCAAATTTAACACTTTACTACATCTAAATTTATTTTAATGTATGTTATAAGATGAAACTCTAATTTGATATTTTAAAAATATAAAAATTTTCCACCAACTTTTGAGCATGTATCCACTTTTCACTGCTTGTTCAAGTTCCCTTTTTTTTAAAAAAAAAAAAAAAAACTACGTTTTTTGGTAAAATACTATAATTACATTCTCGTATATTTTAGGGTCCATTCCAAGACTAATTCTTCCACTATATTGATCCATATATCAATTCATGTTCTAGTTGTCAAACAAATGTTTACAGAATGCCTGTTATGAGCTGGACACATTGTTTTAATTGCTGCAGTTTTATAGCATGTTTAACAGAGAGCAAGTTCTCACTATTTGAAACCATTATTCTTTTACAAAAAAACATAATTAACAGAATATTCTTCCATTTGAGATTCATTTTATTAATAATAAAATCAATCTTGTGATTACTTAAATTTAGAAATTAATTTGAAGCAATAGACTTATTTTCATGATTCACTTTTTAGAGGTGGATCATATTATATATCTCCATTTATGCAAATCATCTTTCCTGGCTCCCAGAGTATAATACAGCCACAATCATCTGAGCTATTTATATGTATTTTGTTGTTTTGATTATCATTTCACTATTAATTTTTGTTAAATACAGCGCTTTATATTTTCTATATTTGTTCTTTATTTTGTGAATTTACTAAATCTTGATTGATTTTAAGAATTTTTCAGTGCACTAACTTGAATTTTACAGGGAAATTTTTGTCTCCTCTTTTCTAACTGATATTATTATTGTTTCCTGTTTTATTGCATTGTCCAGCATTTCCAGATCACTGACAAAAGTAAGAATATAATTAAAAGAGGCACTTTTGTTTTATTTAGGAATCAATAGGACATTTTTGTGTTTATTGATAATTAGGTTAATTTTTTTCATTTTAACTGAAGTGAAGTCATATTCTTCTCATTTTTATTTAACAAGGAATGTCTCAGAAAAAGATACTGCATTTGGATAAATGCCTCTTTGATATATGTAGTTCATTCTTTGATTTTTTGATGTGATATATATTTAATATTTGTCTTAAATCATATGTACATTCTAGTGAAAACTCTGGCTGTTATTGTATAAGGCTTGAAATGTTATTAAAATTTTACTAGTGCTTAATATAGAATTTTTGTGATAATTTTCATAAATAGGATTAGGTTCTAATTTTCCTTTTTATGTTGCTTTTGTCAGGTTTAAGTATGAGAGTTATTTAGCTTTACAATATAAATTAGGTCACTGCATTTTTTTCTGTTATTCATAACAGTTTGTGTATCCTGGAGATTACCTGATTTAAAAAAAATATTTTAAAGAGTTCACTAGTGAAATTTGATTGGCCTCTTATTTAAAACAATTTAAAAATGACAAATAAGATTCTATAAAAATTCTTAAAAGCATCAAAGATGTGACAAATAGTAAGAGAATGTCATGCAAAGATTTACTGAAGACAGGAACAGAGATGTAGGTAAAACAGTGAAGCCAATTTTTAATTTTTTTAATGACCTATATTTTACAATTAAAAATTACATATGTATTTAATGTGTAAAATTTGATGATTTGATACACATTGTGAAATAATCACCACAATCATGCTAATTGACATACCCATCATATCATCTCAGCTCCAGTCTGACTAGAGATCAGAAACCACCTTTGCAAGGAGAGAATTGGTTCACACTCTGGCACACTAGAGTTTGAGATTTTAAGACTTCATGTTTGTGCAGGGGGACAGAAGACAAAAATAGTAAGTATAATAGGAGAAACCCCTCAGTTCAGATATTACAGTTCAGTATTACAATTCAGTATTACAAATAAAACATTTCTCACCATCTCACATCCATGGGGATGCAAGGAACATTTACCTGGTGCCAGGTACTATTCTAAGTGCTTTTCACACATTAACTTATGTAATTTTCCTAACAGCCCTATGTGGTAGATATTCCTACACTCCCCTGTTTCATCCATTCTAAGATACTCTCTTTTTCTCTAATTTTAACATCTCAAAGGGGTGCATCTTACAATCAATAGCATCTTACAATTTTAATTGTTAGGGTTTTTTTTTTCCTTTCTTGGAGGTACATATAATAATGATGGGTCTTACTATCAATGGGCTGTTAGAATTGAGAAAATAACATATTGATTTGTCCTCATTTACAGATGAGAAACCTGAGACAAAGACATATTAGATATCCCCCACCTAGTAATTGATAGAACACAGATTTGAACCCAGGAGGTCTCCAGAATCTGGGCTCACACCCAGTGCCCATACTGCTGTAAGCTTCACACAAGCTCCTTTACTGTATCCCTTACTCTTAGCTTCTTATGCTCACTAAATTGTGGTGCATTTGGCTGCTCTAAGCTTTATGATTTGCTCAGATCCACGTGCCTTCCTGGTCTTTCTGAACCTCATATCACTGATGCCTGCATGCTGCACTGGTCTGCTCTGCTGCTACAGCTCTTGAAGTCCAAGGTCAAGCCTTAGGCCTGACCCACTCCTACGCCTTGCATGTAACCCCCCATTATCATATCCCTTAGCCTCATCTTGATCTTCTGTGCCCGATTCTTCCTTCCCCTGTGTAATTCACTGTTATTCTCAATGCCATAATGCCAATCAATGGTTATACCAGGAAGGAGATATAAGAATGGGAGTTCCCACAAAAGTGCTTGCAAAGGCTTCTGACTGGCATACCCAATCACTTATGACATAGGAATATAGAATTCAAAGATAGATTCAAGTGTTCACACATTTGTCCACTTATATACAAGTATGATAGTCCTTTGCTTTTCTAACTAGTTGTTTGAAATAAATTATCTCCACGAATACTTAAATATCCTTAAAATGTCAAACTAGTAATTTTCTGGGGATAGGGACTAGGTGCAAGGACCTGGTCTTGTATTCTCTGTCTTCCCTAGGACTTACCATAGATTTTTACATGCAGTGAGTGCTTAGTGTGTTTTGAACTGGATTCGTTGCCTTGCAATGTATTTGAGTGCAAGAAATTACATTATATCCCCTTCACATTTATTGTTCAGCATTTCTGAAGTGTCATTTCCTGCCTACGTAGGAAACCTTTCTGTAAACAGAACACTTGCTTTCTCATCTGGGCCTGTTCTATACAGTTAAGAAGGAGAACAGTTTCTCTGTGTGGCCTCAAGGGCAATTCCCTGGATAAGGATGATGACTCATCCTCCCAGGGTCTTCCTGCTGAAATGCTGCAAATAAATATATTCTGCAGAGGACGAAAAGTACTGTGGTAGGAATAACAGAAAGCCCAGCCCTTCTGAACAAGGATGAACTGCAGTCACAAAGCTGTCAGCCACAGCTGAGAAACCCCTTGCAAAGGGAGAATCAGAGGATTAAATAGTGCCCCTGGGTGTTTTGCCACTTTCAAATGATGCAAGCTTATTTACTTAAAATTCGAAGAATTTGCTTAATTGCAGAGCCTGGAAGGTAAAATTGAAATGCAGAGATAATAAGAAAATGCTAGGGCTAGAAAGCTAAGGATCTTGGTGAAACACATCAACAGTACTAAACCAAAATAGGTGCTTGGCTATATTCATGCAAATAGCTTATTTTCTGGTAATGCTTGTAATTATACAACAATCATTGGGAAATACAAGAAAACAGTTAGTTTTGTTTCTCAACCTAGATGGTAAACTCCTTATTGAACATTTTCTCCAGGGATGAGAACCTAAGGGACAATAGGTCATGAAAAATATATCCCTTCAACAAATTTTTACTGAGTTGTTAGTATTTGTCATGCCAGGGTGGGGATGGGATGTGAGTTGGGTATATGGCTGGAGAAGAGCATGAAGGAACCCACAACCCATTAGGGAGCAACTTTGTAAGCACAGGTGACCTAAGAGCACATGAGAGCCCCATACTTGGGGAAGGGGATGGCAGTGATCAGATGCATACTGAGCTGCATTTGAAAGGACAGGTTAGCGTTTTCTGGGTGAAGAAAGGTGGAATTAAGATAAATTATTCCAGATAAAATGAGCAGCATCTGCAAAGAAACAGTGCAAAATACCATGTTACTTTTGGAGAACTATATATAATGTTCTGTATAGTGGGAGCTTCAGAGGAGAAGGGAGGTATGGCAAAGCTGAAATGGTAACAGGTGAACATTGAATGGCAATGTCTTAGGTTGGGTTCCTCCAGAAACAGACCCTGAGATAAAAACTTTAAGGCTAGCGTTCATTTGGGAGGTGATCCTAGGAAGCACTGGTAGAGGAGGGGGAAGTGAGAGCAGGTCATAGCTATGGGCAACTAGGAATCAATCCATTGGGGTCTTCCAGAGAGACTGTAGATCTCTGAGTTGTCTCACTTGACAGATGGGAGCCAGGATATATGTCCAGCCAACTCCCATCTATTTTGGGGTGAGGGCTGCTCCCAGGACCGTTTACTCCCTGGCACTTTGGGATTTCCCCTGAGGTTGGAAAAATCCCTCAAGAAGAGACTTACATGCACCTGTGGTAACAAGCTATTGGCATGTACAAAAAAGGCAAGTGCCAAGTGGATAAGGATGGGATACTGACAGTATCTAGTATAGGCCATGTATGCCATGCTAAGGATTTAGGCTTTTAACCTAAGGAAAATGAAGAGCCACTGAATTGTTTTAGAATAAAGAGTGGTGACATGATAAGGTTTACCTTTTAGAAATTTTTTTTTTCTGATACCAATAAGAAATATGGATTAGAGTGGCCCATGAATAGTGGTAGAAATAGGCAATTAGGATGCTCTGCAGTGATTTAGAGGAGAAATCATGAGAGTCTCAACAACAACAACAAAAGAGTCCTGATTTGTAGGGTTTGCTGATTCCCATGGTATAGATACTCCCAATACGGCCAATCTCAAGCTACCAAGGTGATGTCACTGAATGCTGAGTTGGGAGGAGATAGGTGTGCACGATCGGCACACCACAGCCTGACTGTTGTGGTATGAAGAATAAGGAAAGTATTTGAAGAGAAATTCAGTGAATAGAATCATAACTGATGGGAAGGGGTAAGATAAAATAAGTAAAAAGAATGACATTCAGACTTTTGGCTTTTGTAACTAATTACCCTTCACTAAGATAGAAACTTTAGAATAATGGTAATATCGATGATAGTAGTGGCAGTAGCAAATAGAATGCTAATTATGAGCCAGGTATTACTTTAAGCCCTTTACAGACATTAACTTATTTAATCTTCATGAAAATCTTATGAGAAAGTTATCATTATTATACCTATTTTACATACGAGGCAACCGAGTTGCAGAGAGGTTATTTCATTCACCCAAGGTCATTATGTGATTGAGCCAAATATTGTGAAATATCTAGTTAGTGTTCAAATTTGCTTGACTTTTTTATAAACACTTTTAGAGTTGGTCATTAAAAATCCATCATTCTTTTTCATTTATTAGCTGAAATTCTTCTGTAAAGAATCCATTACCCTTTTCCATCAATTATTTGGTAACTTTGATGTATAGTTTTGTGAAAGAAAGGTAGGGAAAATGCTTGATTCTTCCCTTCAGTTGCCAGTTTTAGAACAATGAGTAGGTTCACTAATACCTCCAAAGATGAGCACTGAGTTTTGTTTTTTTTTAAGTACCATGTGAATACCTGGATTGTTTTTAGCAGCTTTATTGAAATATAATTTGCACTCCATAAAATTAACCCCTTTTAAACATACAATTCAATTTTTTTTACAGAGTTGTGCCACCATCATCACAATCTAATTTTAGAACATTCCCATTATCTCAAAAAGAAACTTTGTGAATACGTGAATTTTTTAGAGAGTATTTTATGTGTTTCAATTCATTTAAGTATTATTCTCTTGAGGCTCAAATTATCCCATATTTGGTTGGTGGAATCATTTTCAGGATACATAATACTTAGGGGATGTTACATAGTTATGATTGTGGCTATCAACCTTGGGTGCACATTAGAATCAACTGAAGAACTTTAAGACATCTTGATATGCAGTAGTCCATTCTCCATACCAATTACAGTAGAAACCCTGCAGGTGATACCCAAGCATCAGTACTTTTTAAAGATCCCTAGGTGGACCCTAATGTGCAGCCATGGTTGGAAATCACTGAACTTTGAGGAGGTGGATTAATTTCTTCCCTTTCTTTCTTTTCCTTTCCTATACACTGCCTAACATTTCCCTCTCAATTCTCACCTCCAGTTTCAGGCAACTATATCACATTTTGGCCCAGTCACTCAAACAAGCTACCATAGTCATTTGATTCCTTCTTCTCCAGTGATCTTTAAATCCAAAGGATTTTATGAAGATGAATGGCTGGCTTATATTTTTGTTATAAACAAGATACTTCTGTCTACAATATGAAGAAGATATTGATAAATCAAGTGAAATTACTCAGCATTTAAGTACTTTCTTGGGATGTATAACAGTCTTTACATTCCTTAGCATGATACTCTAGGCTACCCGTAACCCAGTCTTAATCTCTGTTACCAACCTCATCATATACTCTAAATTCCTATACCTTTCAGTATGGTCATATAAGTACACATTTTCTCTAACACTTTGCCACTGAAAGGGTGGCTTGCCATGGACCTGTAGCATTGACATCCCCTGAGATCTTGCTAGAAATGCAGGATTTCAGGCCCCACACATAGGCCCAACTGAATGCCAGTCTGCATTTTAACAATATTCCCCAGGCACATTAAAGTGTGTAAACATTTCTCTGACATACTATGCACTTTCCAGTCCGTTTTACTCCTCCTTATGCCCTGTTCTTTCTATGTCTGCCAGCTCTTCCCCTTTTCTCCTTTGATTCATCCTTCAAGCATTAGTTCAAATGTTGTTGCCCTAAATTCCTCACTGATTTCCCACCTTCCCATCTCTGAATATAAGGGCTCTTTCCTTCTTCATAGCTTTGATGCTGTTTGTCATATGATTTGCATAAAACATTGATTTTATTTTTTCTAAGTGACTCAGGTACATGAGAAATGATTACATTCGAAGCTCTTTAGTGCAATAACCATGCCTTATTCATTTATGTATCTGCCCAGCACTGTATTTTGCAGATATTAGAATTTCTATTTGAAAAAACAAAAAGGGAAATACATGAATGAATAAGCCAGGGCAGAGAATGTCAGCATCTGCTTTCCCTGACCCTTTCCACAGAAGTTACTAATGCCTTCAACTGGCACACTCAGCCACTTTATTCTCATATTTAATCTTGACTAAGGCAAGCAGCTTATGTTAACATCACCACCCACCAGATATTGATGTCTGGAATTACTGTGGACACGAACTCAGTACCACGTATGCCTGGTGTGAGCTCTGGGCACTGCATTCCTACTGATCTACTTCCTTTCCCTGCCCCTCTCCTAATCCCACTGTGTGTGCCCAGCATGTAAAAGTAAATTCATCTCTCTGTTTGGTTTGAAATCCCATTCTTCCTCTGTCTTCTACCAGACTCAGTTCACCCTACCTGGATATAGAGGTTTGCCTGAGATCACCAACGCAGCACTTTTGAACACTGCAATTTAGACTGCTGGTCAATGCTGTCCACCAACACACACATACACACACATACACACACAGTGTGTCCAGATTGCTTCCTCTAAACTCAGCCCTGCAATTATATTATGGTTCATGCTTAATCTTATTAAGAAATATAATCCCTGGGACTTTAACTTGAACTTAGGGACACGGGGACTGCTGATTGGACAATTATGGCTTGACCAGGAAAGTTTGACTAAGAGAGCTGGTCTATTTTGGCAGAAAGGAGAGAGTAGTGTTTTTGTCAAAAGCCTTAGGGCTACTGAGGTATTAGTACTGTGTTGCATTGTGTTGATATTTCTACCTAGGCTTGCTGTAGTGCTATGGTCTCTTTTGTTTCATTTTAAAAAATTTATTTCAGTATATTTAGGGGGTACAAATGGTTTTTTGTGACATGGATGAATCATATACTGGTGAAGTGCTATGGCTTCTTATAGCTACTGTCTTCGTCCTATTTAGACTGTGATTACAAAATGCCATAGACTAGGTGGCTTATAAACAACAGAAATTTATCTCACAGTTTTGATGGCTGGAAATCCAAGATCAAGGCCCAAGCAGATTTGGTGTCTGTTGAGGGTCCAATTAAATTTTGAATTCATTAAAAGGATAAATGGAACTTATAGAACTGTTAGGAAGGCTGAAGATCCAGACCTAGAATGGAACAGGAAAAAAAGACCACTCTAAAGGCCCAGGAGACAGGAAGGAGAGGAATACCTCATACCTGGCACCATCTGGTTAGGATGCTGTTGATGCTCGATGAATGCATTCCACAATTTTCAGGCTAGGGTAATGGGATAATGGGCTGATATCATTAGCATTCTATTCAAGAGTAAAATCCCAGTGAGTAAATTCCCCTTGGCTGGGAGAAAGAGGCTATGGATAATTCTTTATGGAAATCACAGTGCTATTAGGAAGGGAGAGGAGATACTGGGTACACTAAAAAACCAAATGCCTACCACTTTTGAGGACATTTGCATTCTGATCCAGTTACTATTGATGCATAACAAATCACTCCTAAACTTAATAGCTTAACACAACAACAAATTATTTTATTATTTCTCATGTGGTTCAGGAATTTAGGAAGGGCTTGGTTGGGTGATTCTGACTTCAGATCTCCTCTATTTGCAGTCAGATAGAGCTAGAACAGTGAGGGGCTGGAGCACTTCAGGGTTTCCTAGGAATCTCTCTTCAGGTAGTCTCCGTTTTGTCTATGAGGTTTCTGTTCCTGGGCTAGTTTGGGCTTCCTTACACCATGGCAGCCTCATGGTGGTTGAAGTAGTCAAGAGAGAATATTCCAGTTGACAAGACAGAAGCTATTAATACATTACCTTCTGTGCCCTACACTCAGTGTCACTTCCATTTCATTCTATTAGCTACAAGCAAATCACAAGCCTACCCAGATTCAAAATGATGGGAGAGATACCCCATCTGTGAATAGAAATAATATCAAGGTCGCATTGTGAAGAAGCCCCTATGATGGGAGATAATGTTATGGCTATCTGTGGACTATACAGACTGCTACACTTACTCTCTATAGTTAGGAAATGTCAACTCTTCTGGGCTCAAAGTGTATAACTCAAAACACTGAATTCCAAACTTCTTGTGTGATGGTGTCTTTAAAAATGAAATCAGTCCTTCTGCTTTCATCAAGGAAATAAAACTTTCTATATGATTCTTAAACATCTTCTGAAACCGGTGCTCCAAATTTTCCCTTGGCAATGCCCAGAGAAGAGATGTCATGGTAAAAAAAGAACATGAGAATGATATTTATGAGCTCTGGGGTTCTAGCCTTTCCTTGCTACTATCTTTGGCTACTGAATCTCAGTTCAACTCTCTGTCAAATGGAAATACTGTTTCTCCTATGCGCCCCACAGCTTTACGGTGAGGAGCAAATGAGTTTGTTAGTGTGAAAACATCATAAATGAGAAAATGTCACTTAAAAATAAGATATTGCTGTTGTTCTTTTAAGTAATTTCAATGTTTCACAGTCCATAATGGCAGGAAGTTTTTGCCATTATGATACTGACTAAAATATATTTATCTGCCGTAGCTCTCTATAACCAACCAACTTGAAATTGGTTGTGCTCATTTCCTTATGATGAAATGGTGACGGAGCCTCATGCTTTGTCATTTTCATGGTATTGCTGCCATATAATTTGATTTCCATTCTGTGCGTCACATAAGCCTTTTGCTCAGCTAGCAAACGGTTCTGATATTCTAGCTTCTACCATTATCACTCAAGAATCCCTAAATCATTTTCCTGATCTCACTGCATTGCATTGCTATGGCTTAATATGGACTCTCTGTTTTGGTTCATTGTCTCTAGAATTATTATTTTACATTTGTCTACATTTAACTGCATTCTCAGTTTATTGGCCCAGTCACCAGGAGGTACCAATCCATCTGAATCATGTTGTTGTATTTTTTCCTATGTGCTATGTATATACCATATAAAAGTAATAAAAATCTATGTACCTTAGAGGAGGTTATGAATATTTTATTGGTTATACTTCAGGGTCAGACTAACAACTCAAAGCAGGTCAAATCAATGTTCAAGGTACCAGGCCACTGAGCAGAGCTGCCAGGAGGGAAGGAAGCCAATATTTTCCAAGGAAAAGCTTTGCTAAAACCTGGTTCACTCTATAACTTTGTGCTATATTCTCTGGTTGCCTAGGGTTCATAATTTTAGAATTCTCATTTTATCTTTGTTTAAATGCCCATATTATAGTGTCCATTAAAAATACTTTCATAAAAATAAATATGATCCATTCAAAATTAGACTGCCGATGTCAGAAAACCAATTAGCTTGGACCACTATCAAGAAAGTTGCTTAAAGAATTAGACAAACACATTTAATGAAAAGTAAGCTCAAGTAACTACTTCCTTCATTCATGCAAAACATGGTTGAGGCCTACTATGTGTCAGGCAATTAGCTGGAGTAAAAAGTAAACTGCAGAGATCTGCTTTCAAGACGTTATACATTAGCAAAGGAAAAACTCAATGATAAATCATTACAGTTCAGTTCTATGTGAAATCTCTTAAGATGTTTCCACAGAGAGCTGCAGATGTACAGAGCATGGAGTGTCTACTTCTGCCTGGGAAGTTTGGGAAAGTTTGAAAAGAATAAGAAATTGAGTTTAAGAGACATTATTGAATATTGAGAATATTGAGCCAATTTCTTGTTTGGCTTTGAGATGTTGTAGAGTATGAAGGGATCCCATATACACAGGGAAAGGAGAATCTGTTACCTCCCCAGTGCTCCCTCACCTACCACAGCTTCTGGAAGTGATAGGAACACCTACAAGCCTAATGGAAAATTAGAGATATTATCAAGGATACTGTCTAAAGCTTATTGAGGATAGGTGAGATATTCTAATTAAAGGATCAAGTGGAAGAAATCTGCAGAACGACTTGAGGTCCCAGTTCTAAAGAGCAGTGTATTAGTTAAATACACAAAAGCAGCCAGTCACTGTACTTTTTTTTTTTTTTTGAGACAGAGTCTCCCTCTGTTGCCCTGGCTAGAGTGAGTGCCGTGGCGTCAGTCTAGCTCACAGCAACCTCAAACTCCTGGGCTCAAGCGATCCTCCTGCCTCAGCCTCCCGAGTAGCTGGGACTACAGGCATGCGCCACCATGCCCAGCTAATTTTTTCTATATATTTTTAGCTGTCCAATTAATTTCTTTCTATTTTT